>JAVJIF010025362.1:0-67564 GCA_038442645.1 Agave tequilana | reverse complement strand
TGTGGTAAAGAAAATGAAAACAAAGGTGAACAAAGACGAAGGTGAAAACAATGATGAAAAGATAAAAAAGAGTTTTGAAGTCGATTTGTAAAACAAAGTAAAAATAAAGGAGAATACTATGAAAGAATTCTCATAGTTTCTAACTACTAATTACTCCACTAATATGCTAACCTCTTAGTGATAGTTGCCTCACATGGATTCTTGCCATCACTAGTCCTTGGCTTCAAAAGACGATACAAAGCATGCTAAATAAGATGGTTCTTCATATTCAAACTTGCATCAAGAGCAAGCTAATACAGATATTAGATCATTAAAACCGTTAGAAGCAAGCATGAAATAAGAGAGTTAGCTTGGTTACCAAGTTAGCAAGTTAGATGTTAGAACCTATCATCATGAGCCATCAATGGCTCTTACAAGAGTAAGGCCTTATAGAGGCTATTAGATTCATGTGGATTATTAAGTAAGTGGTTAGCTAGTTAGTAGTTAGTAATTAGTCACCATGAGAGAAAATTTAGCTAAGCATCATGTAGAAGATGGAGAAGATTACAATGGAAAAGAAAGGAGACACCTTTACATAGATTGTCACCATCTATTACATCAATCTCTCTCTGAATCTCTCTGTCCTAATACATGATCCAAAAATGAAATGAAAATACATAGAAAAGAAGAGAAGAGAAGAGAAGAGAAGAATACCTATACTAACCTACACTAAAAGAGAGAAAACCTAGCCTAATTCTCCATCTGCTTGCATTTCGGCCAAACCCTACAGTATTTATAGGCAAAAGGAGGCTCCAGAAGACGAGACGAGGCCACGCGTCGAAAATCGACGCGTCATAGGGCCGTGTAAACGCAGCCATAGCCGTGTTTTCGTGGCCATACTAGGGACCTAGGTCCCTGGTTTTGGTGCGTGGGTTCGTGTCGCTTCGGAGACCATCCAAATATACTCAGATTCGGTTAATTTCGTCCAGATTTACGTCAGACACCCGCAAGGGTCTAGGTTCAATGCATCTTCTAGAAACTCCCTTGCCTGGCCTCCAAGAAATGCGGATTTAATTACCCGTAAATGGGTTTAATTAAGCTCTTATTACCCTTTTGCCCTCCTTATCTTGATTATCTGCAAGAGAGACCAAAAACGGTTTACCCTGACATTTTATTCATAAATCAGTAGAAAAATGTGATATAATAATGCAGAATTGTAGACTAATCACTTCTCCACTAGCCACGTTGAGTGATTTGAGATATGATCCCATATTTGAGTCCTCTTTAGTCTCCAACACCTTCCTTTAGAAGAAGAAAACTCCTTGATCCTTAGTTTCTATGATAAACTTAAACAATTGAACTTGATTAGTACAAATAACCATATATGTTTTGTTGTCATCAAAGAAATAAAACCGGGTGATTGTAACATTGGGCCAACAATCTCCCCCTTTTGATGATGACAAAACATATGCGTTATTTAAAATAAAAATAGAAAAGAGCTTAGAAAAGCTTCCCTCAAGTTATGCTATCTATCAAGTACAAGAAAACATTATGACTTTAAATGAATTTGACAATATAATCAAGTTACACATGTATGCATATATAAAGATGATACCAATATAGAATAATATGCATATATAGCCTACCATCCTACTAATCCTCCTCCCTCTAAAAACAATATGCAATGAAGAATCAAGGCATTGCATATAAGCATGGAAATGGATGGATATTGAATATCAAAATATCTTAATAACTTAAATATCTCTCCCCTTTTTTGTCATGCATCAAAAGGGAAAAGACATCAATATGAAAGAGATATTAATTTAAAAGAAAAATACATGTATGAAGAAATAATTTCAAAACTTATGAATAAATAATACAAATATTTAACTCACCACAAATGAATGAAAATCTATTATAATCTAGTAGTTTAGTAAAAATGTCCACAAGCTGAAAATCGGTGGAAATATAATCAATTTCAATATCGCCTTTCTCATAGTGATCTCTAAGAAAGTGATATCGAATATCTATGTGCTTGTTCTTACTATGTTGATTTGTATTTTTGGTCATATGAATGGTGCTAGTATTATCACAAATATTTTAATATGGTCATACTGTAAATCATAGTCAAGGAGAGTATGTTTCATCCATAGGACTTGTACACAACAAGCCCCGGCCGCAATATACTCCGCCTCAACGGTTGAGAGGGCATTGAAATTTTTTTTCTTAGAAGACCACAAAACAAGGTAATATCCTAGAAATTGACAAGTACCACTAGTGCTCTTCCTACCCACTCTACAACCGGCATAGTCGACCCGAATAACTCGTCATGGGAAATTGTCCAGTTTTCGGGTACCACAAGCTCATTCCAATAGTGTCCTTAAGATATCTAATAATGTGTTTTATCACGATTAAGTGAGACTGTTTAGAATAAGATTGAAATCTAGCACGTCGACACACACTAAACATAATATCCGGCCTACTAGCCGTCAAATAAAGCAAACTACCAATCATGCTTCTATAAAGTTTAATATCTACATTTATATCTTGTTCATCCTTGTCAAGCTTAGTAGTAGTGGTCATGGGAGTCTTGCTTAATTTTACATCTTCAAGTTCAAATCTCTTGATGAGTCTTCTTGTGTACTTGGCTTGATTGATGAAGATCCGATCACTCCTTTGCTTGATTTGGAGGCTAAAGAAGAAGTTTAGCTTTCTCATCATAGACATCTCAAACTCATTCTTCATACATGATTCAAATTCTTTACAAAGCTTTTCATTAGTGGATCCAAAAATAATATCATCAACATAAATTTGAACAATTAGGATATCACTATCTACATGCTTTGTAAACAAGGTGGTATCAACTTTAACCTTAACAAAATCATTTGAAATTAGAAAAGTCTCTTGGAGCTTGTTTTAAACCATATAAATATTTATCGAGTTTATAAATAAAATCCGGATGTGTAGGATCAACAAACTCAGGGGTTGTTCAACATACACTTCCTCTTCTATAAAACCATCTAAAATGCACTTTTGACATCCATTTGAAAAAGTTTGAAATCTTTAAAATAAGCAAAGGCAAGTGTCATCCGTATGGCTTCAAGCCGTGCTATAGGTGCAAAGGTTTCTTCAAAATTGATTCCTTCGATTTAGATGTAACCTTGGGCCATTAACCTTGTTTTATTTCTAATAACATTACCCGACTCATCCAACTTATTCCTAAAGATCCATTTAGTACCAATAGTTGGTCTATCATGGGGTCTAGGAATAAGATGCCAAACTTAGATGCGCTCAAATTGATTGAGCTCTTCTTGTATTACAAGCAACCAATATGAATCGGCCTTAGCTTCGAGGATGTTTTGGGGCTCAATATTTGAAATAAAAACAAAATACCCACATAAATCATGGAGTTTGGATCGAGAAGTTACCCCCTTGGATACATCACCAATGATGAGGTCCTTGAGATGATTAGTAGCAAATCTCCAATCCTTTGGAAGTGGTTGTGTTGGCTCCACTTCAACCTCTTGAACTTCACCTTGATCATTAATTTTTAGTTTTTCTTCTTCTATAGGTGAGTCCTTCAAAGTTATCTTCTCCACTTCTTCACCTAAGAAATCAATCTCTACAACATTCTTCACAAACATATTATATTCCTCAAACTTGACATGTATAGATTCTTTAATAGTCAAAGTAGTTCTATTGGAGACTCTATAGGCCTTACTAGCATTTGAATACCCAACAAATATGGCTTCATAAGATTTGGCATCAAAATTTCCTAAATTATCTTTAGTGTTTAAAGCAAAGCATTTACAACTGAAAACTTTAAAGTAAGAAATATTAGGTTTTCTCAAATAGTAAATTTCAAACAAAATTTTAGAAGTATTTTACTAAAATAAATTCTATTTGAGATGTAACATGTTGTATTTACGGTCTTGGCCCAGAAGTATTGAGGGAGTCCTATTCATTTATCATTGCCCTAGTCATTTCTTGAAGAGTACGATTCTTCCTCTCAATGACTCCATTTTGTTGTGAAGTTTTGGGACATGATAGTTCATGTTTGATTCCATGTTCTTCGCAATAGGTGATAAAAAGGAGTGGTTAATGAATTCATCGTCTCTATCACTTCCTATACGTAAAATCAGAAATCTTTTTCTTTTTCAACTCTTTTCAAAATGTGAAAAGGCTTGATCTTTGTGTTTTAAAAAGAAAACCCATGTAAAATGAGAAAAATCATCAACTAAAACAAAGACAAAATGATTTTCACTTAGACTTTTGGTTTTAGTTGGACCAAACAAATCCATGTGAATTTAACTCCAAGGGTCTTGATGTCATAATGTCCTTGATTGTTTTGAAAGAGAACTTGGTTTGTTTCTCAAGTTGGCACGCATCACAAATGTGGTCCTTTCTAAATTTCAAAATAAGGAATACCTTTCACCACTTTCTTATTGTTGATTCTAGATAGATGGCCAAACGAAATATGGCCTAGTCTCCTATGCCATAACAAAGAGTCTTCATTAAAGGCATTTAAACATGTAGCATTGCATTGTAAATTTGACATATTAATCATGTACACATTATTTTCACAAAAACCAAAAAATATTCATGCATTAGTTTGTCTATCTAAAACATTGCAAGCTAAATCATCAAAAACCACTTTGAAACCTCTATCACGAGCTTGACTAATACTCAGGAGGTTATGCTTGAGACTATCAACTAAAATAACATTTTCAATTAAGAGAGATGAGCCAATTTTAATGTTACCTATACCGATAATTTTTCCTTTGGAATCATCTCCAAAGGTGACAGTGCCACCATGGTATCTTAATAGGATTGCAAAATTGTTGATATCCCAAGTCATATACCTTGAGCAACCGCTATCAAGATACCACCGCTCCTACGTCTTGGAGCCTTGGTGTGTACCTACATCAAGTAATAAATTGGTTGATTTTGGTATCCAAATTTTCTTGGGTCCTATAATGTTAGATTTTCGAACCCAAATATGATCATTAGAAGCATTTATTCTATCAAAATAAAATTTGGCTAAGTGAACTTTTCGGCCAGAATAAGTGCATGAATAAACTCTACCATATATAAAAGCATAATGTGAGTGTAGGGTATGAACATGCTTTGTGTGTGTAGAATGTCTAGCATGATGTGTATGTATATGTTGTGATTTAGGAGTGTGGGTATGTGTAATATGATGAGCATGTGCAGTATGAACATGTTTTATTGGAGTATGTTTCTTAGGAAACATTGTCTCCAACCTAGCTTTATCAAACTCACATTTCTTTAACACATATCCTAAAGAGTTAATCTTATCTTTTAAAATATAAATCTCATTTTTATCAATTAATTAAAATTTTGCTTTATATGAAATTTTATATGTATCGAAATCTTTTTGTGTGGATATGAGTGTGAAAGATAAATCAGCTTTTTCTTTTGAAAGTACAATAATTTTATTATGAAGAGTTTCATTTTTCTTTTTCAAATTTAAATACTTCTTTTTAAGAAAATCATAGTTGTTAGACAACTCTTCAAAAGTCTCACCCAATTCATCCATTGTTAATTCACTATCATCAAGCGAGGGTTCGAATGTTACCTTAGGTGTGTTATCATTAGCTATTAAATACACGTGTGCCATATCCACTTCTTCATCGATTTCACTCTCTGAGTCCGAAGTGGCTTTGAGAGCCTTCTTTTTGTAGGGCTTCTTGGAGGTTGAAGGTTTGCTCTTGGTCTCCGGACAATCTGCAACCATGTGGGCTGGCTTTCGGTATTTGAAGCATATGACCTTCTTGTTTTTTTTCCTTTGCCATCTTCTTCTATTGTTAAACTCGGCCTTGTTGTACATCCTTCCTACATTTTCACTAGGAAGGAGAATTCTTCATCATCCTCTTCTTTATCATCATCGTCGGAGATGGTGGGAGCGAATTTGAAAGCGATCACTTTCTTCTTTTGTGGTGACATCTCTTCCCTTGCCTGTTGGCCTAAAGGCCTATCGCTCTAGTTTTGATGATGATTAATTTATATAGTTATAGTACTAATGATCTTGTGTCTATTTAGTCTCAGATATTTGATCAAGATCTTAGTAGGTGTTTAGCTTTAACAAAGGATTCGAAGTCAAGTTTTGGAGCTAGCATGTGTTGATTCAAGAGCGCACGCATTAAAATCGCATCAAGTACTCAAGAGGAGTCTAGATCATGGATGAATGGTTTGGACCAAGTCAAGAAGGAGAAGAAGATTTTCAAGAGAAGATTTTCAAGAAGACTAATGTCATGTTTGTAAGTGTTAAGATTTTATTTTTAGATAAAATGTAAAGAATAGATTAGTTGGTGGATTGCTCTAGTTCATATACACTCACACACATGATTTATATGTGTTTTCAGAAAAGAGTTTTTATTTTAGAAAATACCGGTTTGATTTTTTTTAAGCTTTAAAATATACATGTGTTTTATCAAAACTTATTTTAGACCTTATTATCAAAAACATAGATATTTCATCATATATGTGTAGTAGGTCATATCCATATACACTAAGCTTTAAAAGTGTTTAGAATATCTTATTTTTGTATTTGGAGAAGTTTTGGAAAAATCGTTTTTGAAAAATATAGTTTTTTCTTTAAGGCAAAACTTCTATATTACAAAATAGTTCAAAATGTTTGTAATATGTTTTGATTTTTAATCAAACATGTTTGTTTATCAAAGTATATCAATGAACTTATTTTTGCAGAATTTATGAGAATTTATAAGATTTTATTGAAGATAAAAAGACCAAGTTTTAATCCCTTTACATTTGCTGACCAGGCTGTCTGGCGGTCGACCGAGCCAGAAGTTGGTCGACCGGACGGTCGACCGATGTGCACAAACATGCACAACCAAGGGCCGGTCGACCGCATGGTCAACCGCCAGAGAGCTTCTGCTCTCTGTAAATGGCCCCGGTCAACCGGGCGGTCGACCGATAGGTCAAGGCCCAGTTTTCGGTCGACCGTCCGGTCGACCGCTTTTCCCAACTGTCGGAAATCCGACCGTGGGCGGTCAACCTGGCGGTCGACCGACAACAAGATTTCCTGTTAAGTTGGCCTCCAACGGCCATATTTTGGGAGCCTATAAATTGGGGTTCACTTGGACTGTTTTCCATAAGATTTTTGGAGAGTTTTCAAGCTAGTTTTTCCTATCTCTTTAAGTGTTTATATCCACTTGTTTTAGAGCTAAAATTTTCATATCAAAAGGAGAGTTTATCAAGAGTGTTTTCAAAAGTGATTTCTTGAGTTTTTCATTACAAATCCATTCTTGTTTTTCTCACACATACTTGAACTTTCCATTACTATATCTATCCTATAGGAGAGTTGTTGTAAGAGTGTTTTTAGGTGATCAAAGTGTTTAGATCACCAAGTGTTCATCTTTGTATTTGAGGAGGCGAACTTGCGGGTTCATGTTGTTTCGAGTTCTTGTGGGAGCTCGGTGTAGAGGTGCGGCCTCGGCAAGCTAGTGTGCTTGCGTGTGTTGTTCTTACGGGAATAAGAGAGGGACTAGTGAGTCTAAGAGTTCTAATGTGAACTCTTTGTTGGTGTTGCGGCACCGAGTGATCCGGTGGGATCGATTCTAATGGAAATTCTTCATAGTATTGAAGGCGGGGACGTAGAGCAAGGGTGCTCGAACCTCGAAACAAATCTTCCGTGTTTGTGATTGCTCTCTCTCTATCTCTCACTTGTGTTTATATCTTGCATGCTAACATTGCTTATCTCTTTATATGCTTGATATATCTTGTGCTTAATTATTATATGCTTGGGATTGTTTGCTCACACTTGTATTCAACCAAGAGAGCCATAGCGGCACCTCAACTCTTATCTAGAGGAATCTTGAGAAGATAGTTCAGAGCCCTTCACTGAAAATTCGTCTACACTATTTGGTTATACCTTATGTGTTTAACTTTATAGTTTTTAATTTGCTTAAATAGTTTTAATTCTGCATTAATTTATCATTACATTAGCTAATCACTTATTCACCCCCCTTCTAAGTGATTTCATTGCCTTCCTCTCCATTTCATGAGTCTTAAGATTTCTTATAAGACCGATGAGCTCCATCTCTTATTTGTCATTTAGCTCCTTCAATGTAGTAGCCTTGACTTCCTATGAGGGTAGAAGTGCCCGAATGACCTTTCTTACTTTTTGGATCATTGTCAATGGCATCACCTAAAGAAGTAAAACCATTAGTTATTCTAGTAAATCTTGTTACCATATCATCAATCGTGTATTTATCATGCATGGTGAAATTTTCATATTGGGAACATAAGAGATCAATTTTTGCTCTCGTAACTTGTGACGTTCCCTCGTGTGCGACTACTAGGTGTGTCTAAATCTCGTAGGCGAATTTACAATGGATGATCCTAGCAATATCGTCATCATTTAAAGCTTGAAGTAAGGCATAGTGTTATCTTAGCATTTGCATCAAACTTTTTAGTAGCAATGTTGGACCAAGTGTCCTTATCACCAATGGATACATTAAAGGGTTTAGTCACCACTTTTGCAACTCGGCTTTCAAAGGATTGCAAAATTACAGTCATCTTAACCTTTCATATAAGGAAGTTAAGGCCATCAAACTTGGGAGGGGTCTTAATACCTTCGGCCATTTTTACTGAAGTGAATAAAGATGAAATTGTGAAAGAAGTGATTAGCAATAAGATCTCTCTAAGGATATTAAGTCAAAATCTGGAGACCAATGCTCTGATACCAATTGAAATATACCTAGAGGGGGTGAATATGTGTTTCGCTAATCAAATACAATTTTAAAACTACTTATGATGAATTATGCAAAAGATCACTCAAAATAAGAATTGAAGTCGAATTCCCCGTGAAGGGCTCTAGAACTTCTCCTCTTCGATTCCTCTAGATAATGAGTTGAAGTGCTCAATTGCCTCCTTATTGAGATGAGTATAGACCAGTAATGAAAGTGATGGAATGAAAGCAATTATAGGATGCAAGAATTACACAAGTATGAAAAATGGAAAGCAATAGAGAGTAAGACACAAGCAATCGCAAACACAAAGGAATTTGTTCCGAGGTTCGAGCCACCGCTCTACGTCCCCGCCTTACCACTATGAAAAATTTCACTATTTTCTAAGAGATCTTTGACAAAGGGACCTTACACAAAGGAATTATAACTTGGTCTACACAAGACCGGAGTACACAACTCCACCAACTCAACCCTCTACATAAGTGGTAGCATAAAACCAATTGAGGTTACAAAGCTCTTGGTAATCTAACAAGATCACAAACACTCTCTTATAGGTTCTTATAAAGTAGAATATGAAGTGTTGCTCAAGGAGTTAAGTGAAAGATGAAATTCAGTTAGAAAGAATAGAGGAGCTTTAAAACCAACTGAAAATTGCTTTAGAAAGCAAGAATTTAAAGATTGAAAGCTAGAAAAACTTTTTTCTTTTGAAACAAACTTGAAAACTTGTAAATTTGTGTGTTTTTCTTATATAAAATCAAAACCAATGACCTATATATATAGGTAATGAATAAATACTATTTATAAATCATACCAGGTTATTTGGGGTGTGTTTAGACACTTGAAAATCAAAAATGCCCATTGAAATCCACAAAAAATAAAACAGATTAAAAAACTAGCCATTATAGCCATCTGGCAGGCTGTCGGTCGACCGACAGCTCATACTAAAAAGAGTCATTGGCTCTGATCGACCAAGCGCTCGACTGCTCGACAGATTAAAATGAAAAACTAAACTGTCAGTCGATCGACCCTAACCGAGAGTTAGGGTCTCTCAGTCAGTAGACTGCACTGTCGACCGCAAGGGTTAGCGGTCGATCGGCCGGTCGACTGATAACATGCACAAACATGCACGCCCCTTGGCCAAAGGCCTGGTCGACCAGGCGGTCAACCGTTTTGGCCTGAAATGATCACCGATCGACTGTTCGGTCGACCATTCTGGCCTGAAATAGTTTTCTATATGGATTTTGAATTTCAAACAATTTTCAAAATAATTCATATTGGTTTATAGGTAACGTAGCAATGTATAAGTGATGAAATACATGTTCTAAACTTGTTATAAAATTTTGAAAAATTATAAGATATGTATCAAAACCAAACATGTAAAATACCAATACTGCCAAAACTTGTATTTTTTGAAATCATGTATTTTGTTTGTGTAACTTCTTGAGTATTACTACTATATTCTACACTTTAACAAACTAATATCTTATAAGGCTCTAGGTGACTACAAGATCTTCAACTGGGCTTCTCCACTAGCGACGTTGAGTGCTTTGAGCTTTGATCTCGTATTTGAGTCTTCTTAATTCTTCAATACCTTTTTTAGAGGAAGAAAACTCCTTAAATCCTTAGAACCCTGAGAAAAACTTAAACACTTAAACTTGATAGTACAAATAACCACATATGTTTTGTTATCATCAAAAATAAAACTAGGTAATTGTAACCTTGGGCCAACACAAGTAGGCCCTATACTGACCTCCCTTGTGCACCTTACTTTTTTGTGACATCACAAAATCACAAACCCAATCTAAAACTTTTGGGAACCAGAGCAGAGCCCGGGCCAAGCCATTAGAGAAAAGTGAGAGTCGGGTGAAGGGATGGATGTCACTTACTTTTTAGAAAAGATGATAGTGGAAAAAACAGCAACTTCCCATAACTAATGTGCAGGGTGAATAGTTAGTTTTTGGATTAGTGTGTTGTGCATTTTGCATGTTTCAACCCTCAATTTCTAGTTTTTTGCAGGGATAAATCTCGTGAAATATTAAACCGTCAACTCAAGTTGTTAAGCTTGTGCTTTATAATCATTAAATGAATAAACTCAAGAGAGAGTAAAAGTTAAGTTTCTATAAAACTAGAAAACAATCCATTTTCTCATCTGGCTAGTGGTGAACTTTCCTCAATAATGGTTTTTCAAGTTCAGTTGGTTGTAACTACTCTTCCAACTTAGAAGCCATTGCGAATAAAATTTTCACATTTTCCAATTGCATCTTAAGATATACCTTGTAGATAATTTGAACAAATGTCAATCCAACTATTTGCTATATTATTTCAAGTTTGAAACAGACAGGAAAAGAATAAACATTAAGCGCAACAAAGTTTGTATAACCAGTAAAATTTGTCACAAATTTTAAAAATCATATGTTCAAAATTAGAGAGACCAAATTAAGATAAAATCTATGTAGTCTAAAGAGTCTCTTACACCCGATCATATCAAAGCAACGCCCGTTCATTCAATCTCTCACTTATCCCAGAGCAAGAAGACCAACTCCTTAAGCCCACAAATTCTTTGGGCTATTTGATTGGGAAACAAAATGAGAAAACTGACAGTGGTACTCACTGACCAAATTTGGCCGCTCAAGGCTGGATCTGGCAGCAAGCGAACAAAAGAAAAAGAAGAAAGAGGAAAGAAGAAAAAGAAGGAAAGAAAAAAATTCTTCATTCTTTGAATTTGTCGAGGAAGGGGGGAGGAAGAGAGCCTCCTCCCTGGAATCAGTCCACACACACACACACACAGAGAGAGAGAGAGAGAGAGAGAGAGAGAGAGAGAGAGAGAGAGATTCCGGGAAGATGTGTCTCTGTTTTATGAACTACGTTAAGTTTCCTCAATTTTTTTGAATTCAAGCAAGGGGTAAATGAGCATTTTTGATTTAAGAATATCTAGACATGGTTGTACTTGTACCTGCTATGCAGAGGGCAAGCCAAGATTGACTAAATCAGTACATATAGCTTCGTGGAACTCTGTAATGCCGTATTAATCCACTATGTAAACATATTATGCAGGTGAGCTTAGTTACATGATTAATTGTTAACAAATACTATTGCCAAGTCAAAACACAGTGGATTCTAAATAAAATTAGTTGAGTCCAAGACAAACCATTTCAATTCAAATAAATAAATAGAGAAATTTTTTGAATAAAATGTAAACATGACCTTTTCCTTCGGTATGCTTTCGATTTTACTATTAGACCCTGGGACCCCTTTCTCATTATGTTAATGAATTTGGTATCAATGTCGTAACTGTCTCAGAAGAACCATGGTCATCTGAAAATTTGATAGCCGTCAACACTGTAACCAGAGTACCAGCCATGTTGAATCTAAGCAATTTTTTCTGAAGACCAAGCAATATTTTTTTACTGCTTGACTACTAAACAAAGTGATTTGTTTCTGAAAAGTATAATGCAGAATTAGCCTGTACTTAAATTTCTAATAGAATACAAGCACACTAACTTGCAGAGACAGTCATTTTATTGCTAAAGGGTACTGCATGCAGAACATAAAAAGAGTATACTAACCACTACACAGAGAGTTATTTTGTTTCTCAAGATTATGGTGTAGAATTTTTTTGTACTTGAAGTTTACTTATAAAATTCAGAGACTACGTAGTAGACCAGTTCTCAAGTAAGGAAGACTTTTAAATGTAATATTTAAGGTTTTTGTTAAAATAAAAATTGACAAAAAGGATTATATGTAAAAAAATATTTAATTTAATTTAATTTAATTTGAACAAGAAACCGAGACGCGTTTGGAATGGAGTCGGTGGACCCAGATTAAGTGACCGTTAAAGAAAGAGGGGTGATTAGCTTAATCCCTACGCAAGAGCTTAACCTTCCTCTATAAATAGGCAGGCGGATTAACAGGGACGCCTTTCATTTTGATTTCTCTCTGGTCTCTCTCTCTCAACTTCCATAAACCCTAGATTCCTTCACCCACCACACTCTCTCCGCCTCCGATCTCTCAATCTCTCCGCCTCCCTGCCCCTTCAACAAAACCCTAAGCCCTAATTTCAATTTCTTTCAATGATTCCAAATCGATGGTGGCCAGTTTCAAGAATTTGTAAGTTTCCCTTGATCCATCTCTGTTCATGTTGTTTTGTAGTTGCAGTTTCTTTAATTTTCTTTTTCTTGGTTGAGATTAGTGTTTAATCGTAGGTTTTGTAAATTTTCTGTTCGATTCTTTATTGTGTTTCTGGTGAACTTCATTATCTCTGCATGAGTGCGACAATTTCTTTCAAAAGAGAAGAGAAGAGAAGAGAAAAGAAGAGGATTACAAATCCACGGCGGCCAATTTGAGGAAAACCACATCAACTAATTGTAAGTTTCCTCCGGTTCTTTTGCTGCTATTTTGCAACGGAACATTTTCTTTAGAGAAAATTTCTTTTTCTTGGTTGAGGTTTATGAATAATCTTAGATCTTGCAAAGTTTCTGATTAATTGTTAATGATTTCAGAATTGAATTTGGTGAACTTCATTGTCCGTTTGTTTATTGAACCCCCTTTCACAATAAAGCTTGCGACTTTCAACACTGTGTATTATATGAAAATATTTTTTATTGATGAAAGCCAAAGTAATGTTGAATCCGACAGATCAACCTTTTGCCCCACATGTTTCCCCTTTCTTTTATCGTTTTTACTCTTAAAGATGCTTTTGATGAAATTTTTGCCGAGTAAAGTTTGTCCTTGATCTGTTTATAAAATAGGACTTCCAGTTAACGAAATTTTATTATTGATTTGTAGAACCTAATTTTTTAGAGATTCCGATGAGGTTTGTTTGAAAATCTGTACTCTGACAGGTTCAACCAACTGTACGTCTCTGTGGGATCTAATATGCCGCCAGTAGTGAGAGGGAAAACTCCGATTTACTCTGATTACGTGAGATGAGGATATAGGTTCACAGATTCCCTCACAATGTGATTCTGGTGAGGATCAAGACCCGATGTTCCTCTTATTTAACCAAATCATCACACAATGTAATTCAGAGCAAATAAATTTCCTGTTCTTTACTTGTTGCTGATTTGACCTCATGACTATAGTATCTTCATATCATCATTGTTCTATCATACTCATTTAACACTGAAAAATATGGTGTTTTTCAGGAAATTGAAGTTGGGGCTGAGATACCCCATCCTTCCCTGAGAACATTGGGAGTTAGAGGTACCCTGAAGTTGGAGCATTCCAATGATAAGATAATGTAATATTCAAGAACAGAATATATCTCAGTTCTTTTCTGCATAATGAAGCATGGGAAATAAATTGAACAAGCTTTAGTGATATCAAATACATTTAGCTTATACAGAACATTTATTTCATAACAATTTCATGTCACTTTCGTTTTCCAGTAAGTGCATGAATGAATTCTCTGCTTTCAAGAGTCTTTAATGTAATAATTTAGTTCTGGATACAACTGCCTTGAACTAAACGTCTATTTCTTTTACGAAAACTTTAAAAAACTTATAAATGAAGATTTATCATCTCTAAATAATGACTCCCCTTCATTTTCTTGTCATTGGATTTTCTGCAGTGATGATGCCTCTCCCTACCGACTGTGGCTTATACGTTGGAATAATTCCGAGTGCTCTTTTATATATCTGGAAGTATGCTGTTCTTTAGGTTAAATTCCTCTGAGTCTCATTTTAGTAAGAAAGAAGCTTGTACTAGCTTATCGCTTTATCATATACTTCCAAGGTGAACCTATTGGACATATCCTACAACGGATCAGTTCAGAGAAATCTCAATAATAATAACTAGATACCTCTTTTTCTTTTTTTTTCAGTTTGTGACAACGAGTTATGTTCTTTCTTCAAGTTTATAGACTCTTATATATATATATCTGTGCATTGAAACTTTTCTTTCTTTATTAACTGAAGTATTAATAATTTTTGATATTCAGTTGTCTTTAGTTCAGGTTTGATAGTAGTGTGGCAGCATTGCATGATAGATTTTCATGTAGCATGCGTACACTTTTGGTCTCTTTTATAGGCATCTATATGTTATGTGTTGTCTGATTTTATAGATAAGACTGAGTAGTATTTGTATGATAACACACTCTGTTGTTATACATATTTTTTCTTGGTTGAGGTATTTAATTGCAGCTGTCGTAAATTTTCTGATCAATTCTTTATTGTTCTTCAAAAGTTGTTGAACTTCATTGTCTTTTGTTAAGTGCCACAATTTTTTTTTTCCAAAGAGAAGAGAATAGGATTGCAAATCCATGGTGGCCAATTTGAGGAAAAACACATCAAGTAACTGTAAGTTACCCTTGACTCCTCAATTTTGTTGCTATTTTGTAACTATACATTTTCTTTAGAGAAAAAATTTCTTTTTCTTGGTTGAGGTTTATGAATAATCTTAGTTTTTGTAAAATTTCTGATTGATTATAATGTTTTTGAATTTGTTGAACTTCATTGATGGTTGTTTTATTCTTCACAATAAAGCTTGCAACTTCAACAGTGTAATGTTATTTTTAAAATTTTTCTTTAGTGATGAAAGCCAAAAGTAATGTCGAAAGGCAACAAATCAACCTGTTTTCACTTTCTTTAGCTACAATCTGTTGCCCCACCTACTTTCCCCTTTCTTTTGTTTTACTTTTAAATGTTTTTTATGAAAGTTTTAAGGAGTAAATTTTTTTCTTGATCATATTTCCAATAACCATAATTTTGTTGTTGATTTCTAGAACCTAATTTTATTAGAGATACCAATGAGGTTTGTTTGAAAGTCCTATACTCTGACAGGTCCAGCCGAGTGTACTTCTCTGTGGGATCTGACATGCTGCCAGTATTGAGAGTAAAAACTCCAATCTACTCTGATAACGTGAGCTGAGGAGATAGGTTCAGGGTTTCCCTTACAATGTGATTGTGGTGAATGTCAGGTCCCTTGGTTCCCTTTGTTTAACCAAATCATCACATAAGTAATTCAATAAAAATAAATTAACTCTTCTTTAGTTGTTGCTCATTTGATCTCGTGAGTACAATATCATCATATTATCGTTGTTTTGTAGCATACTTATTTAACAATAGAAATTGTGGTGTTTTTCAGGAAATTAAAGTTGGGGCTGTGGCACCCATCATTCCCTTAGAACATTGGGACTTACAGGTTCCCTAGAGTTGGAGAGTTCCAATGATACGATTAGGTAATATGCAAGACCAGAATATATTCCCCCTTCTTCTTCCTGCATAACGAAGCATGAAAAACAAATTGAAGAGCTGTAGTGATATCAAATACTTCTAGCAGATACAAATCTTTCTATTTTGCAACAGTTTCATGTTAGGTTTGTTTTCCTCAAGTGGATAAATGAAATTCTCTGATTTCAAGAGTCTTAACTGTAATAATTTAGCCTTAAATTTATTGTCTTTTCCTTCTATGAAAACTTTATAAATCAAATAATGAAGATACACCTGAAAGATTTACCTGTCATTGCATTTTTCTTTATTTCCCTGCCTTTGCATTTGCTCCAGTAATGATGCCTCCCCTAATTGATGATTTATATGCTGGAATAGTACCGAGCATTCTTTTTTAATTCTGGGAGTACGTTGTTTCTTCAGGTTCAATTCTTCTGAGTCCCATTTTAGTGTGAAGAAGCTTGTACTGGCTTATCGCTCTATTATAAACTTCCACAGTGAACCTTCTCAGACATATGCTACAACGGATCATTTCGGAGAAAGCTCAATGATAACCAGGTACTGCTGCTTTTTCATTTTGTGAGAATGAGTTTACATTCTTATAAACTTTTATGTATCCATACACGGGAACTTTTTTTTGGTTTTAAAACTGAAGTAATTAAAACTTTTGATATTCAATTGTCTTTAGTTCAGGTTTGATGGTAGTGTCGGCCATTGCATGATAGATTTCTTTGTAGCATGCATAGACTTATGGTCTCTTCTATATATAGCTATATGTAATGTTTTTATTCTATTATAGATATGACTCAGTAGTATTTGAATGATATTGTGCTTTATTATTATAAGTATTATTCAGGACTATTTGCATGAAGAATACCTGTGTAGTTCAGTTTAATATTTAGTATTAAAAGTGTGCCTTTCTGTCTTTTTTGGTCTTTTTCGTGAATAAGCTTCCTTAAACTTGATTTTTGGGAACCAATTGATGAATTAGACTGCTAGCAACCAACAATAGTCTAGATGTACACATTCTGTCTGTGAACTATTTAATAATCTTCATGGTGATTGTGATTATTGTTTTAACCTTTGCTTGTTAGTATTAGTTGTCTATTTCTACATTCTTTGTGACCTAATTAATAATCTTCATGATGACTGATTATATTTTTAACCTTTGCTTGTTACTATTAGTTGTCTATTTCTGTTGTTAATGTTTTTTTTCTGTTGCATATACTCCTATATTATTTTACAGTTCTCCTTGTCAGCATGTTAGTAGTGATCACTTTTTAAGTTCCTTGGCATCATATCCCACATAAATTTTAGCTCTTGTCACAATTATAGAAAAACTCATTAAAGTCATCAAATTGAATTCGAATATTAATTTCGCTCGCTAATGTTATACCATTCCTACTAATCTTCTCAAGATCTTTATTAAATATAGAAACCTCATTTCTGTTATCATTCTACAAATAAAGAAAACCTCATTGAAGTCATTTTATTTTGCCTAATTTTTTCATGCATTTATTGAGAGCACTCCCGACTAATAGGAATTCTATACTTCTCACTTTAAGAAAATAAATTCACTAAAATTTTCCAAATTGGCATAGATCAACTAGTAGGAGTTAGCAACACCTATTGATAAGCAACATATTCAACCTATGAAATCCATTTAACTTTTGTAAATACTTCAACAATCTCCAGCTGATGTGGTCTTAATTATCTTAATTTTGTGAATATAGTTTTTGACACTCTTCTTGAGTGTTCCCATTTTGCTAATTTACTTTATTGGCAGAACCTATTGATATTAACCTTTTACCAATTCACATTCACTATGGTATGAACTTCTTTTTCGTTCTTAATTAAAGGGGATCTAAATTAAACAGGTAAGTGAATTGACATCTTTAGTGCTCATGCTTTTACTCAAAATCTTAACTTGAAACAAGTAAAGGGCTTCAGTACATCTATTTTCACATGCACAGTTACATCTCTGCTTGCTTAGGATGTTGAAATAGCTAACTAAAACTTAGATTATATTCCTTGTGTTTCAATCAAATCTCACCCGATAAATTGGAATCTGGAACAAGACATCTGGTCACATTAGTCATTTTCATTTATTAACATGGTCATATTCTGGAGGTCTTTCCTATGCATCAATTTTTTTGCACGAGGCCTTTACTTTTCCACTTGTTTAACAAGGCCATCTTACTGTTATTATTGTAATTTTTTGATGTCCTTCACAGATGTTTAAAGAAGAAAGGTCCTTTGTGTTTTCAATTTATTCTGAGAAAGGAAAAACTTAGAAAAAAATCAAAGAGATTTACAAGTAATAAAAGAAAATTACAAGAACTCTCTTCTAGAATTTCTTGGAAAGTGTACCGGTGGAAGTCTGATCAGTGCGCGACCACTTTGTTCTGTTGACGATGCGAGTGATGGGTCTTCGAGTCTTCTATCTAAAGATTTCCTTCTTGTCTGGTTTGAAAATCCTTTGAGAAAGAAAGATCGTAAGGGTTAGGACCCTAAAAGAGAAGGAAAGTTCTCTGAGAAAAGTCCGAAAGCTAAAGAGTGATCTCTTGTGAAATCTGACTAGAAGATCAGTCATCTTCTGAATTTTCCAGCTAAGGATCCTTAAAAAGTCCAGCCAAAAGTCTCCAGCCTTCTGCCCCGATCAGCCCTGCATTGTTATAGCCTTCAAGGGGTATAACTGTTCCCCTAAAAATCAGCACAGTTTGTTTAGCTTCACTGCGAAGCTAGAGTAGCTTCGCAGCAAAGTTAAATATCGCTTTTGTGAAACTAACACATGCTGGCGAAATTAATTAGCCAACTGGCTCAGGGTTGTTATATCAATCCCTTGTTTTTCTCTAGTTGTTTAAAGAATTTCCCTTGATATCCAACTAATTGACGAGTGATTGGATCACAACAAGCAATTGCCTAAAATGTGATAATGATCACATTAATCTCGTCCTGAGATTTAAATGGTCAAAAATGGCTATACGAGCTCACAACGGAGCTAAAAATGGAGCTTCATGTGAAGCTAAACCCAAAGCGGAGCGCTGAGCCTACTACAAAGCTATCATATAATTGCGCTTGCAGCGAAGTTAAAAGAAAGCTTTTTAACAGAGCTGTACAAAGATTCAGACGAAGTTAAGGAATGAGCTCACAACGGAGCTATTGATAGCTTGCTGCGAAGCTAGCATTAAGCTTGTAACAAAGTTAGGAGTTAGTTTTTTTTTGGCTTCTTCAGAAGGTAGATGCTTGGTTACTGTTTGCTTCACTAGATCAGTGGAGTCCAAGTTATTGGTTTGTCCATCAGGGATGAACAAGTTTTCTGCCTGCCTTGTTTTTAGAAGTGTCGACAAGTTAGACATCGTTCGGACCGGTTGCAGAGCTGCCTTGGAGTTCATCTTTTCGGAGTGTCAACAAAACCCCCTTCAAAGTTTTCATGAATCTGTAATGGATTGGTGCAGATTTCAAAATACTTTAAACCTGAAGTCTGAGACCTAAATTTTGACATAGCTTAGGTCAGGAAAGCCCATTAGGTGTGTACTGAACTAGGAAATCAGATTGGTTTAACCTAGGACCTGCGTGGGTTACCAGAGTGAGCTTTGCACGAAGCTAATAAATGAGCTCCCAGCAGAGCTAAGGTGAAGCTTCAAGCGAAGTTAAGGATGAGCTCTCAGTGGAGCTAAAATATAAGCTCTCAGCGGAGCTAACAAAGCTTCCTGCGAAGCTAATGATGAGCTCACAGTAGAGCTAAAATATTAGCTTTCAGCCGAGCTAACAAAGCTTCCTACGAAGCAAATGATGGCGTCTGAACAAAGTTAATCAACTCGCTGCTTAGGTTTTCGAACCTCTAACCATCATTTCAAATTTAATTCGAAGCGACAGCTTGCACTCCTTTGAGGAGGCGAAGCTAGAGGCGCAGAGCCTATAAAAGTCATACTTGGCTGATTTTTAGAGAAGTTAACTTCTCTTTCAAGAACTTTCAGAGAACAAATTTCTCTTCGTCTTTTTCATCCAGATCTCCCAAGATCTCTTCAAAACCTCCGATGACACCCAAATAACGCCCTGGTAAAGTGGTTGACCTCTGCAGCGGGGCGACGCCACCTCCAGTCATCGAGAGACCTATCCTTGGTAGGGATTATCTTTTTTCAGAGATTTTTAGATCTCTTTCAAAGCCAAATTTGGCTAATCCATGATGGATTTTCAAGATTCATCATAACTTGATGATATCAGGGAGTCTAACTCCCTTAAGTTTTGATTTTGTCAAATTTTTAGGGGATTTAATCCTCTTTAATTTTACTGATCAAAATCAGAAACCAAAAAGTTTCTTCTCAAAGCTTCTAGGCGAAGCTAGCCCTTGGGGCTTTTGACATTCTACCTCTATGTAAAGTTAGGCTTCCGAGGCAAAGCTAGATGATGAGCGCTGCATTTTTGAACGTCTTTAGGCCTAAGTGCCTCTTAAACTTCCATGCGAACTAGCCCTTAGGGCTTTTGGCATTCTGCCTCTGTGCGAAGCTTCGCCTTGGAGCGAAGCTAGCTTTACTGAGAGAGCGAAGCTTAGTTTCGCTAAGTGAGTGAAGCTACTCCTTAGGAGTTTTCCTTGCATTTGATTCTCCCTTTTTGTTTGTTTTTCTTTGTTTTGTAGTGCACTATGCTCCTGGCCCGTCTAACACTTTGTTCGGGTCCGTGAGGGGAATGAACGGAAACATCCACTTCCAGTTAGAGGGGCAAGCCTCGCTGTTTAGTAAAGAAAGCACTCCCGAACGCAACGCCCTTATCTTGGGAGGGGATGAGCGAACCGCACAATTTCTCTTTGGAGATACAGCACCAGATACAAATCAACAGCTACTTGCCAGGGAAGGGTAATGAGTTTACACCCTAAATAGAGACCGCTACTACCTCCCAGAGAGCAGACATCAACTATCCCCTGGTTTTCTTTCAGTCAGTGACCACAGCGCGAAAGATGATCTGATCAGTGAGCCAGATCACAGAATCGGTGCTTGTGAGGATTTTCACCAGCCACGAATTCAGCAGATTTGGACCTTCGCAAAGCATCCTCAGTCTGCACCCAGGAAATATTGGACATGATGTGCCTGTGTGGGAGAATTCGACAATTGTTTCGACCTTCTTGAATCGATTCATAGATGCGGGAGGAAATTACTGAGCAACAGACTTCCAGACGCCGGGGTGGATCAGCGTCTTCAAACAACAGTGGTGGAGTAGCCTCACATTGTATGTGCTGGAAGTGTTTGCAGATGATCTGATGCAGCTGGGACTTTACAAAGCTGTTAGAGCCATATTCTTCGGGATCAACATCAGCATCCCCACTTTCTATGCCATCCTGGAGATGTACTGCCCAGCGTCAGGGACATTCTTTACACCAGCCAGCGAACTGGGGTTGGCGCTCCACGAGATGTGGGAAACGAACCTCCCTATGGGTTCGTTCCTGTACGAGTACTTTCATTGTGCTGAAGAAGCACAATTTGAAAAGAAGGAGCCAGCTCACTACGGGACATATCAAGAACTAATGTGCCATTTCTACCTATGTCTCGACCTTGATTCCAGCTGCAGGGCTACCAACAGCCTGAAGATTGGGTCGACTATCTGTTCCCCTCTTTGGATGGATGGATCTATCGAAAGTCTTCGGACTCCCGCAAACGGATCGCCAGGGCCATGAAAGTGAGTAAGCATGAAGATGTCGTAGAAGATGACGTATTCTTGAGCTTTCACCGCTAGGCTTCAAGACCGATCTCCCAGAAGGCATTGTTGGCCGGTTTATTGCTGGCATGGTTAAAGAGATACGTAATCCCTTCTCACCCCATGACGATTACCCCTTTGGTGATCTTTCTGGCTGTTCAACTAGTGTACGGACGATCGCTCGGGGTACTTCCTGCTATGGTCTATCGCATTTAGAGTGGTTTCCGTGCATTGATGGAATAATTCTGCACGAAGACGACTGTTAAGCAGGCGGGGAAGGAGTTGTTCTTCCCACGTGACAGTCCTTCTCCCCGAGTGGAGCTACCATATGCCTATCTGATGGCGTAGTTTGCACTCCACTGTCCGGTCCTCATCCAACTCGGGAAAGAGCCTCCAGAGGGTGAATGTTATGCGCACCTTCGCCGCTTTGAGAATTCCCAATGGGCAGGCCAGTACTTGGCGGGAGTTCAGAGGATGGTTAATTTCAAAGAATTATATAGCCTTTTCCGTGTTTCCCTTATCTTCCAAGTACAAGGTATGGTGATGAGTTCCAGGACACCGGGGATAACCAGACTTCCCATGGGCTGGGCACCTTCAAGTGGTTGGTCAGCATCAGATCTTCTCACTTGGTGTACCCAAGCAGCGACGACTACTATCTCGAGCCTTATCTGCCCAGTTACTTCGCCAGGCAGTTTGGCTATGATCAAATGAAATGCACACCCTTAGCTTGGGTACACAAGGAGTTTGATCGATGGTGCCAGGGCTTGGAGGCATTTCATAGCTGGTTGTACAGAGTTTTGCTTTTATTTGCTGCACCGAACTCCCAACCTCCTCACCAGTCTGGGATTTTGCCAATGGTACCAGACCTCGAACACACCTGCATCCTCATACAAAATCAATTCTACCAGAATAAAATGGATTGCGGCCCATTTGAGGGCAAATGGAGCAGAGCAGCAGCAAGGGAAACATGTCTGAGTACCGACACTTGTTGAGTACCTTGTCGATGTTTGTAGTGAGGCTTCGGTCGTCACGAGCCTACACTCTGGTGAAGTGGTTAGTGAACCTGCCCAGGAAGTTGCTGTGAGCCTACACCCAGGCGAAGTGGGTAGCGAACCTGCCCTGGAAGTTGTTGCAAGCCTACACCCTAGTGAAGTGGGTAGCGAGCCTGCTCCGAAAATCGCTGTAACTACTGACATCGAGGAGGAGGAGGAAGAAGATGAGAATCTCGACACCATTTCAAACGAAAGTGCAGGTCGCCTTCTCCAGTCACTTCTTCCCAGAAGAAGCAGACCGTTAAGCCTTCAAGTCGGTATCGAGAGACTCTGCAAATTAGGGAGGTGGAAGCACCAATGGTTCATACCCCTCTTCCCGCTACTCCAGTGACCATTCACTTTCCCCCCGACTCCACCGATGGCTGTTCCCATTCCTCCACTGGCTGTTCCAGTGGCTGTCATGTTCCTCTACCGGCTCCAGTTACTACCTCAGGCTCTGCCAGTGGCTGCTCAAGTTACTCCTCCAGCTGCTCCAGTGGCTGCAGCAGTTGCTGGCACATCTTCAGTGCAATTGTACTAGTCACAGGTAAGATCAGCTTTTTCTATTTGAGTTGTCCACTTTCGTGACTAACTTTAAGTCTTGGAATGCAGATGATGTCACACCCCGTTTCTTAAAATACGTGAAAATGGAGTCGCGACGAGAGTCGGCTACGCGAGGAAAATACTCCACGCATATACGCTAAGCCTAAAGTAACCTGAACAAGTTATAAAAATCTATTATCATAAATCATGATCACTGCAATACACTTATAAATGTCTGGTATCATTGAACACCTGATCAATAAAGTAAAGCATCCAATATCTGTGTAAACAATTGGCAATGGCCCGAAAGATTTGCAATGAATCTTCGAATGTAGGTGAGTCTACCTTATAAACCTCTGAGCTCTTTGAGGGTCTTTTGAGGTTGCATGCCCTAAATGGCCTTGACTTTTCAGGGACAAGGTGAATTCCTTTAGATATGACGATGAATCCAAGGATCTTGCCACTCGACACTTCTAAGAATGATTTGGTCGGGTTCATCTTCAGCTGGCTAGCCTGCATGATGTCGAACACAGTTCTTATGTCATCGAGATGGTTGCTTTTGCTGTGATTCTTGACTGTAATATCATCAACATAGCATTCCACCGTTTTCCTAGATGATTACGGAAAATTATGCTCACGGCACGTTGGTAAGTTGCACCCGCATTCTTCAATCCAAACTGCATTACTGTGTAATAGTATACCCCAATGGCATTCTGAATGATGTATGTTTCTCATCATTCGGGTGCATCTTGATTTGATTGTACCCTGAAAAGCCATCCATGAAGGACATCCTCTCGAAGCACATGTATTGTCAGTCATAACATCAGTGATGAGTAATGAAAATTTGTCCTTAGGACAGGCTGCGTTGAGATCACGGAAGTCAATGTAAACTCTGATCTTTCCGTTTTTTTTGAGCACATGGACAAATATTTGCAACCCAGTCTGGGTGTTGTTCCTCTCGAATGAAGCCGCATTCAATGAGTTTATGAACTTCGGTTTTGATTGCTTCCATGATGTCAGGTCGAAACCATCGTTGTTGTTGTTTAACTGATTTGCCATCCGGTTTGATGTTGAGATGATGCATAGCCACCTGAGGACTGAGACCAGACATGTCTTCATAGCTCCAAGCAAAGACATCAATAAACTTCCGTGTGAGGGATATGAGGTCTTGCTTCTCTGTTGGCAATAGGCTTTCGCTTATAGAGATAAGCTTTGGATGTGCTTGATCACCCACACTGACTTAAATCACTTTATCTTCAGTCAGAGACTCGCGTTGTTCGAAACTCTTCTCCCATTGAAGATCAAGTTGTTGAGCCCATTAAATGGCTCGTTGTCTTCATCGTGCTCCGCCTGACTGATTGACGTCATGTTGGTAAAGAGCTTTTTGAAGACTACACTCATACTAATATCAGAGTCCTAACTGAACAAGTCTGATAATTACGATGGTAGGGACTCGTCAGACCCTGTTTCTGATTGAGGCGGAGTGACATATCCCAACCCCCTGCGTGTGCGGTCATAATAGTTGGCTGGTTTTCCTTCCGGTACGAAAAGTTGCGAAGGTATGCGCCGCCCTTTACCGTAATTCAAACCAACCCTGGATTTAAGTTATACCCTATTCTTTTCATCATGCGGTTTGTTAATTGCGCGTAATGAAAGAATTGCGGGGGTTCCAAGTCGTCGTTTGATTCCCTGAATGTCGCGGCCCGAGCTTCGCCTCTGCCGAATATAATCGGTGATTGGTCCTTTTTAGAAGGAGGGACAATGGAGACAGACCCTTCATTGTCCTCTATATGCATACATGCCATTTCCAATATGGGTAAAAGGCATGTGCAAGGAACTAATATCGACAGATTTAAATACATCCTCAAGACACAGAGTAATCAAAGGCAATATTTTCATTAAGGACCCACTCGCCCCCATTTTCGGTAGGGTTATTACAATTAGGATCACCTAGATACGCTACAATTTGTTGTATACTAAAGTTAGCCGGTACATCTTCTTCTGATTCTGAGTCCGCCTCGTTGTTACTGTCGACGTCATCGAGCAACAGTTTCTTCAAAGGCTCATTATCCTCCTGGTAGAACAGAGAATCATCAAAGTAATTCTCCACTCCTTTGAACGGTTGCATTTCAGCGAATACCATTCTGACCACAGTATCATCGCCCACATATTTGAAGCATTGGTGTAACGTGGAGAGGACGATCCAATTGGCATGGATCCAGGTCGTCCGAGCAAGAGATTGTAAGATGTCAGCGTCGATGGCATAACACATCACTTCTGATTTCAAGTCTCCAATTTGGCATCAGAGACAAATCTTGCCCAGAGAGTGGCTACTTCCAACATTGCAGCCATAGATGGTTGTAGTAGTGATCGACAACTTGCTGAGTGGGATGCCAAGGAAGTGGAGAAAACCTCTTTGGGATGATGCTGAGAGCAGACCACGGATCGACTTGGATCCTTTCAATGCATATAGAGCGCCAATGTACCCAGTATAATACAGAGGTCTATCATGCTTATTATCTTTGAGGAGCCTGCCCTCAGGAGTGAATGTGATGGATGGCACCTGTCGTTGCACCAAATGACATTGGGGACACGAAGTCCCGTTGTCATTAATAGGGATAGCCGACACTTGTGTTAGAAAGGACTCTGAGTCAGCAAGTGCATCCCTACTCGCCTCTCTTGTCTCTTTTGAGAGGTGAAGTAGCTCGTACAGAGTGATACGAGCTGGGATATTGGCAACCTGTACCAATATGTCGAAGCAAAAAGGAGCGTTGAGCCCCTTTGAAGGATTCTTCTTCAATGCTTTGTCGAATCAGACCTTCTTTTGCTTCCCTTTTTCCAGTGGTGGGGATGATGCCGAAGCTTGATTGAGGCAAACCTGCACACAAAATACGAGATTATAGAACTTAAGAAAGGAAATGTGCAAGTGCTCAATTCTTCCGCTATAGCAAGTGGCTATGCGGGTCGTGATCCACAAGGAGGGTTTGCGATGGAAGCTTTACAGTTCTTTATTGAAATCGTTAAGAAAATAAGCGAAAGTTCTTCTCTGTTTTAAAGTTATAAAAATGGAAAAAGAAAGTATAGTTAAAGTTAGTAGAAAATGGAGGATGAAGAAGTTGGAAAATTCAGAAAACAAAAGAAAGCGATTATGTACAATGAAGTAGAAAGAAGAATGAAAACGATTTGGAAGAAGTGGTTGGTGATCTAAACTAAGAAAGAAAAGAAAGAAAGAAAAGTGAAGAGATACTTACCTAGGTTGATTGATGACTTACTTGGAAACCTTTTTGCAAGTTCTACCTTTTTGCTTTGGAGGCGTTCAACGCATAGATCATAAACTCGAGCTCGGTCCCCGTGCACATTATATCGTCAAGCATAAGAAGAACGAAGTGATGCGGATCTTGGAAGAGGAGAACGTCTTCATGAACTATCGCTGGCTCTCACGTAGCTTGGTTATACTTGCTTTGGAATTCACTTGTACACTCAACAAATACAACCAAGGTAAAGTAGAAGAGGAAGAGGAAAGCAAAACAAATATAAAGTAAAGCAGAATAGAAAACAAACAAAGCATTTACCTTATTACTTGCTGAGACAATGAAAGAAAGGAGTAGGGTACATCGTCGGTGTCACTCTCAACATCAGCCCCTCTCTCTTACTTACATGAATCTTCTTCTACCCTAAGTTACATACAAATTACATAATAAGAAAAGAAAAACTTAAACTATAAAGAATTAAAACTAGGCTAAATCCTAATCTGCATTGACGTCCCCTTTTCAGCGCAAGTACAGGCCTTTTATAGGCAAAACCCTAACCACCATGATCCCGGGGAGGTCGGGGGAGCAAACGCTCCCCCTAACTCTCCAACAAAGCCGCGGAAACGCGGCCCAAGCCGCGTTTCCGCGGCCAGGGTGTGGCCAGGTGGCCACACCCTGTTGGTGGGTCTCTCCGGTTTCTCTCTCTGACTTTATCTGGAGTTGGTTTTGCAGTTTGGCTTTGAGATTTTGAAGAAATGGCCTTGGATTCTTGGCTTTAACCGATCGATTCTGAGAGGATTCTTCTCAACTGGTTTCAACCTCTTGATTTTGCCCTGATTTTATGTGTGCGAATTAACTCTGATTTAATTCAGAATTCTGGTGGGCTTTTGGGCTCATTTCTCTTCATCTCCTTAAGGATTGGGCCTGCAAATAAATCAAACAGTTAATTAGGACAATGCAGGCTTTTATTCTATAATAAGTATGGACATATGATATTAAATATGCAACATTAGCGACCAATCACACCCCCATACCTATCTTTTGCTCGTCCTCGAGTAAAACAACTAAACTATACTAAGGATTATTAGACCACTTTCGCAGGTCACGCGATTGCACTGAGCATGTGCAACAAGCCGTTAAACCTCTAGGTTTCCCCTAGAGGACGAGTTTTGTCTCGTGAGGGTTTTCAGCGGATTGCACCCACAAATCCATAAAGAAGGGAAATAAAGAGTTAGTATTTTCGAAAAGCATTTTGAAAGAGAAAAATATTTGAAATATGATTGTAAGATCTAAGCAATCTATAAGTTATAGGAAAACTGAATTTTTCATTCCTAACTTAGTCTCTATTCAAAAATTTGTTATCAATCAAAGTAAGGAGTCAAATTGTACTTCTCATCTAGTCTATTACTTTACCCTAAGTCATATGCACCATCGTGACTGTGAAAATTTTGACTTAGGGTTCATTAACTCTAACTCTTATGCCTTATTTATTTATATATACTTTTTTTTGTTTTATTCCTCAATTTCATTAGGCTTTCTAATCTGCCCATGTAACAAGCATTCAGTCGGTGATACCCAAACCGGACAGTTTTAGGGCACCAGGTGAGAAAACACCCTAAGGACTTAAATACTTGAGCAGATAAGGCCACGAAACCAAGGTTTTTATTTATACGATGTACCCCTTTTCGGCGTGAATATTTATGCTTCATGAGGCATAAATACCCAGCTTAATCAGAGGATACACATTTTTTTTTCAAACTCATCTAATTATCTTTTGCATAAATACTAAGGCTTGCTTAGGCCAAAGCACCTAGCTAATCAATAATTAGACTTGTTTTTTTTTCTTTTTTTTCTCATCTAATTATCTTTTGCATAAATACTAAGGCTTTCTTAGACCAAAGCACCTAGCTAATCAATAATTAGATTTGTTTATATATATATTTTTTATAAGGCATAAGAATCTTTGTTTTTTTTTTTGAACCGTAAGTGTGTAAGTGTATGAAGTGTGCATATTTCATCAAGGTAAAGATCAAGACTAAATTACTTTGACAAATTATCTTCCTAACCCTAAAATCAAACAAATAATCTTATTTTGACTAAGTATAAGAAATCCTAATTTGGATTTTCCTATTCCTTAAAATTAACTTAATTTCTTACAAAAAATATGTCAAAATATTGTTTCTATTTTTCAAAAAGTTTTTAAAGTAAAGAAAAATATTAATTTTTTTTTAAAGAAAAAGAAAAATTATGTTAGACCCTCCCCCACACCTATCTCACGCATTGTCCTCAATGTATGAATTAGTGCATAGATGCATGAAAAAAAGAAAGAGAAGGAAAAGGTTACCTTAAGGTGGTGGTTCCGGTGGTGGTCTGATTGGTCCACGAAACGCGGCCCAATCAACTTTTCTTGGGTCTCGAAGGAACTCACCAGCACTATCTTTAATATAACCCATTAAAAAGATATATCCATGAAGGATTGTTATTAAATATTTGACCCCATCTAATTTTCATATTCCATAACTAATTTCGGAGTCAAATTTGTCAACCACCTTGTCCCAGAATGGAGTATGAAATGATAGAACAGTTGACTTAGACTCGGGAAGGACAGGAACTAATACCGACTCAGGAAGGTGACTTAAGTCAAGTAAAGGTTCAGGAGTCGAAATAGGTTCAGAAATTGGGTCCAAGTCAAGAAGTTGAAATTCCAGTCCACATGTATTTTCCAACAATGGAATGTGACCTAATATGGGTGATTCCAGTTCAGGAATGATAGGTGGAGGAATCAAAACTGACTCTAAAATATTACTCAGGTTTGGTAACAAAACAGGAGTCAATATTGATTCAGAAAGGTGAACTGGATCACAAATTTGAGAATCTAGGTCACATATCTCATTGACTTCAATATCAAAAAATTGAGAACTTGCCAATTTGTCAATAGGATTTTCAAGAGTGTATAACTGGTCAAGTTCAATATGATCCTCAGAGATGGGTGATTCAATTTCATTATGGATTGGTACAGGATCCAATGTTGACTCGGGGAAAAGATTGAAATCAGGTGAAGATACCAGAGTCATTATTGAATTAGGAAGAAGCATTGAATCACTAAGTTGGGGTTCAAGATCATATTCATTCTCAAGTTCTATTTCAGGAAAAAGAAAACTTGCTAAACTGTCAATATCTTTTTCAAAATTTGGAGTTTGGGCAAGTTCAAGTGGTTGTGCTGAAATGGAATCTTGATTTCCAAAACTACATGACTCTTCGACTCTAACAGGATGGTTAGTGACATCAGAACTGGTCAAACGGTGAGAACGTAGAGATTCGACCATCATATCTATGTCACGATTTCTAGCATTTTGAGCATGAGTCATGGCTTCAAGCATCTTTTCATAATTGATGGGTTCATTGTTTTGATGAAAAGATGAAGAGTTGTCTTGGTAGTGGTAGTGAAATTGTGAGTCTATCAGATTTGGGATTTGTGTTTGGACTCACGCATACTCATTTCCAAAATTGATGGTCTTCTATTTTGGACTGGTGGAACTGAGTATGACTCTTGGAAATATTGTGGACTAGGTGGAGAAGGAGGACAAGGTGGTTGGAAATTATGTTCGGGGGAGGTGAATCCCCACGGACTCGGTGAAGAGTTAAAATCATTATGGAAATTATAGTTATTAGATGGGGGGTATGGGTCATATTGATTCGGATAAGACCAATCCGGCACACTAGGTTGGTCAAAGTTATGATATGCCGGGTTGGCAATATCCGAAAATGAAGTCGGTGTGTAATATGGATTATTATTGTAGTTGAAAAAATTATTATTATAGTCCATATCACACAATAAAATACAAACAAAAAAAAAACAAACAAATAAACAAACAAAAAAGAAAAAAATCTAGCCTAAATTAGGGTAGACTTAGGACCTAGACGACTCCTAACTGGTTAGACTGTCCACGGGAGGTCTAATGTAGACTTTAACCACAAGCTAATCAGCCAGGTCAGGGCAAGATTGGTGGGAGGTTTTCCGTCAAAGACGTTCCTTAATTAAATAACCACCAACCTTCGGGCTTTCGGCCCTCAATCCCTTTCCTAGACACTGATTTTGCAGGAGTTAGATTCCAACATTTTCCCCCCTTAGGATAATCTCCTAATTGAGTCCGAGATGTCCCTAGGGCCAACGTCTACTCAATTTTAGTTAGGCTTGGGTTAGTGAGTGCTTGGAATGTGATTTTTGGGCTAAGGAAGGGTGATCAAATCCCCACCTTATCTTGTTAATGGGTTAGTGCCCTTAAGATCAATTTGTGCAAGTGTACAAGATATGTAAGATTCACTCAAAGCGATATAAATCAACCAAGAAGTGAGTCCTATGCTAAATGCAATGCATACGTACCTTGCTCCAGCACTCTTCAACAGTAAAAGTAAATGAATTGAAAAGACACGTGCCTAAAATGCAAACGTCTAATCAATTTTTAACTTTTGCAACAAACTTTTTACTGTTGATTATTAGCAGGTTTTTGTGATGGCATATAAGAAATAAATAATTGCAGCAAACTAGAATTTGCAAAGGTAGCAGCAAACTAGAATTAAAATAAAAATTTGAAACCCGCATGTATATAAGTCTCACAGGTTTCGAACCCGAGACCCCCAGCAAGGAAGAGAACATACCAGCCATGATGGCCAAGTGGCAATTTTGAATGAGAAGGGAACTATATATAATTAAACTTCATTATACTTCACCTTCATTTCCCCACTTTCCTCACACGTTCTCCACCCGCTTCCCTCATTCTCTCCTACATTTTCCCTCTATCTTACGTCGCTCTCTCTCATCCTCCTCTACTCCCCTCCTATCTCTCTCACGTGCTCGCTCTCTCCCCATTTATATCTCTTCTTCCTTCTTTTCTCAAACCCCAACCCACCATGGCATCTCCATCCCCCTCTTCATACCACCAAGGCACACACCCTAGGCCGTTGGCACATCTCAGTTTCTGTCCAGCCATGGCAGACCTATGCGTCTCTCTCCTCCGCCGATCTCTGGCGAGAGCCGTGGCAACGTCTCCCTTTCGAGCCCATGCTTCCCCTAGCCGTCCCCTCCTTGCCATGACCAGAGCCATCTCCGGTGAGCGTGAGAACCTTGCAGCCGTGATACTCCACCAGCACCGCAACCACCCCTGAGGCCCTCCTCCGGGTGACCATCGCCTCCACCTCCGCCTTGCCGTTGGATCTTGCCGCCTCCACCACCTTCACCATCACCCCCACCGTCTTCTCCTCTGTATGTGAAATTGCTCATTAAGAATAACCATTGATTTAGCTGGCAAGCCCAATGATGGAAAAACTCATTTTTGGAGCAGCTACATGGTTATTCGTTTTGAGCATTGATGCATGTTGTCATCTCCATCCCCGTGGCCGCAAGCCTCCTGCGCATCAACCCCCCAACCCCGAGGGCACCAACAGTAGCCAGCATCCCCCATGGCCAAGCCTGGGCTGTTTCCCTATTCAACCGAGCTTCATCACTTGGCCTATGGCCATGCTTGCACAAAGCAAAAACAAAGCAACACTTGAAGGTCTAGTATGCCATGGAAGCCAAGTGATGGGATGGCATCTTCCACCTCTTCGTGGATCGCCATCGATCGCCGTCGGCGAGCGCGAACGCACCCGCGCCCTTCCCGGCGAGATCCTCTATCCGTCGACATCCTCTGTGGCCTCCACCGGAGCCTCCGTCGGCTTGCCGCAAGTTACCCCATAACTCTCTTCCCTTCTCTTTATAATTTTGCATGCTTGTTAATATATATATATATATATATATATATATATATATATATATATATATATATATATATATATATATGTATGTAAATGTAGGAGCATTAATATGTGTAGGGGTAAACATGTAATAATGTGAAAGTGTGTTTAATTGTGTATGGATGTGTGTGCGTGTGTTAGGTTATATGCATGAAGATGTGTGTATATGCATGATTATTAGTGTGTATGTATATAGATATGTGTGTGTGTGTATAGGTGTATGTGTATATATTAGTGAGTATGTATGTGTGTACTCATATAGATTTGTGTTGGAGTACCCGTGTGTGTATGCACGTGTGGCATGCGTGTATGGGTACACGTGTGAGTGTAATATTTATGTGTTGATTCCCCTTTCTCTCTGTGTGTTTCATTACATGTTACAACGTTTGGTGAGATCCGAACTCGGTAACAAGAGATTCGGAGTTGTGCCGTTATGGACCCGATACCATGCGATTCGAAGACCGATTCATGGGATGATCCGAAGATCCATACCAGTTCGGTTCCGAAACTGCGTCATTTCATGTGAGTGTTTGTTCCCATGTCTTTTCCTTATTACTGTTGCCAGTAGGTGTTCATATATCTGTTCGTATTATTTCATGTGACCATATGATATATTTTAACTATATGACTACCCGTATCACTTCATGAGACATAGCAAGTGTCTACTTTCATTTTCTTGTTGATTATCTTTATTTCATGTTTAATCATTATCATGTTCTGATAGTAGTTATGCTTGTTAAATTACTGTTCATGACATGTTCACTTTGATGATACCTATATTTGAGTAGTAGTATTTGGAACTGGAATGTATTTGATAGACTGTTGACCTGATATGTAGAGTTATTCAGTAGTTGATTTTTGGGTATATTAATGAACTTAATCAGAATAAAGTTGACTCGAGGTCGGGACAGATAGAACTAGTGGAATAGTAAACCTTCAAGATGTATAATGGATTACCAGACTCGTATTGTCACACTGAGGGAGAGTTTATATAGACTACAGATGATAGATCAGAGGTATCTTGATATTCATGTGTTTATGGATTTGTTGCCTTATCACTTCATGTATAGATTGTATACTGTTCCAGATTCAGGATTATTTGTAGTCTATCTTAGACTGACTTGGACTGTTAGGGGATATTATTCTGGACTTCTATTGGTGAATGTGACCGAGATATTATTAGTTTATCCTTTCATGTGAACCCATTTTACCATTTCAGATCTGGGACTATCTATGATATAGCTTAGACGGATTGGATTTGGATACTAGATTTCGATTGGTCTATTATTATAGTTATAGGTGTGAATACTTGGGTGAATTGATTAGTTGAGTTAGAATGATAAAATAGAGTAAACCCTGAATACTGGTCTATTTTAATTACCTTGAGGTTGAGTTGGGAGATAGGTGCATATTGGATTTGTCTGAGTTCGTGGATTTCATATTATTACAGTTGATGATTACCTTGTATATGGACCTGTGATTGATCTCGACTGAAGTAGGTGTATGTTGATCGAATTGTTAAATGAGGAATTGAGTAGAGGTAATTGAGTAGTTAGCTTATTATTTTGAGATCAGGATAAATTGATTAGTGGCGGCTGATAATTTATGTTGGAACTCTGGTATATTGATGACTAAAAGGATAGATATGCAACTAATATAAAGGATTAGAGTAGATAGGCATGATCGAGGTAACTGATTATTGATTTATTGAGGTGGTTACTGTAACAAATATTGACTTTGGTTCGCCGATGGATGAGATTTGACTGACTCTAGATGGGATTGTATAGTACGGGATCAGTGTCTAGACTTGTTACTGTATTATTCATGTTCCTGAAAGTTACTGGGAAAGTATTGTTAGACCGTAACACCCTGTATAGTCCTATTGTTTATCGTATATACGGTTACTGTTACTGTCTACTGTTCCTGATATTGTTCACCGTGTATACGATTACTATTGACTGTTATACTGCATTGTTACTGTCAGTGTATCGTCCCGATATTCTAAGTAACATGATCTTGATTGTTTTAACTGAATTAAATAATAATGTAAATGGACAACTTACACAGGTTGCGCAGCCAGAATGAGGGTTCCACTGCAGGGTTCTCGGGGATGACTGACATCCATCTGATATTACTACTGTTACTGTTACTGTTATTGTTACTGAGTACCTAGCGTTACGGGCCTGGTTCAGCACTAGGCATCTGGGGCCGTGGTCTCGGGTATGTACGAGTCCCACCTAAAGTATGGACAAAGTCTCCAACCAATCAGTTTCAATAACTTAAGACCCTGATTGACATATGTGGTAGGCGTAGTATGGGATGCGTCTGCATGTAGCAATTGGTGTTAACTGACATAATTAATGACAAAACTGAAATCTTACATTGACTTTGTAGATTGAACTTGATATATATGCCTGATTGTAGACATCTGATTATACTAATGACCTGACTGTACATTTGACACCCGATTGGACATCTTAATTTGTACTGACTTATTTTATTACTTCTATTCATGTTTTATAGGTTATTTCTGTTTTATTCCAGTATATATGTTTCATAGTCTGCTCTCCCTAGATTTGCATATCTAAATCTTAGACTATTTATTGCTGACTAGGAATTTGGAGAGGATCACATGCACTTGAGGAGCTAGAGTCTCTCTTCTGATTATCGGTATCTCTGCTCTTTTATTCATGTTATTCCTTGATTCTCTCTATATCGTATCCAGTCACATTTCATATTCTTATTTATATGTTATCATTGTGTTAGACATTATATGTATTATTGTAGTGATTTTAGTGCCTTTATAGATGATTATATAGCTTGTTCAGGTTACTTTAGGCTTAGTGTGTATACGTGAGGTATTCTCCACGTACGTACGTCGCCAACTCTCGTCGCGACTTCGTTTCTCGTATTTTAGGAAGCGGGGCGTGACAGGTGTGCACTCTGAAAGAGAAGCAAAGTTCTCTGAGAAAAGCCCGGAAGCTAAAGAGTGTTCTCTTATGAAATCTCTCTCCAAGAAGATCAGTTATCTTCTGAATTTTCTAGTTAAGGATCCTTAAAAGGTCCAACCAAAAAGTCTCCAGTCTTCTGCCCTGAATCAGCCTTACATTGGGCTATTTATAGGCTTTAAGGGGTGTCACTGTTCCCCTAAAAATCAGCACAGTCTAGCTTCACTGTGAATCCAGAGTAGCTTCGCTGCGAAGCTAAATATAGCTTTTCTGAATCTAACACATGCTGGCGAAGTTAATTAGCCAGCTGGTGCAGGGTTGTTATATCAATCCCTTGATTTTCTCCAGTTGTTTAAGGGATTTCCCTTGATCCTCTCCAACTAATTAAGGAGTGATTGGATCACGGCAAGCAACTGCTTAAAAGGTGATAATGATCACATTAATTTTGTGCTGAGATTTAAATGGTCATTAATCTTGTGCTGAGATTTAAATGGTCAAAAATGACCATATGAGCTCGCAGCGGAGCTAAAAAGAGAGCTTCATGCGAAGCTAAACCCACAGAGGAGCTGCTGAGCCTACTGTGAAGTTGTCATTTAGCTTGCAGCGAAGGTAAAAGAGAGCTCTTTAACAAAACTATGCAAAGCTTCAGGCGAAGTTAAGGAATGAGCCCACAGCGGAGCTATTGATAGCTTACTATGAACCTAGCACTGAGCTTGCAGCGGAGCTAGGAGTTAGCCTTTATTTCTTAGGCTTCTTCAGAAGGCAAATGCTTAATTCACTATCTGCTTCACTGGATCAGTGGAGTCCAAGTCATGATTTGTCCATCAGGGATGAACAGGTCTTGAGCTTGCTTGTGAGTTATCTTTTAGAAGTGTCGACAAGTTAGACATCGTTCGGATCAGCTACAGAGCTGCCTTGGAGTTCATCTTTTCAGAGTGTTGACACTTTTGTTAACACTTTTTTTTGAACTGACGAAGCCAAGAAAGCTTTCGCACTTATCAAGGAGAAACTTACTAATGCCCCTATCTTAGCTTTTTCAAATTTCGAGAAGGTGTTTGAGCTAGAGTGTGATGCTTGTGGAGTGGCATTGGAGCAGTACTCTCACAAGAAAAAGACCTATTGCTTTCCTCAGTGAGCAGTTAAACGAGGCGAGGCAGAAGGGTCCTACATATGAGCAAGAACTGTATGCGGTATACCGCTCATTAAAGAAATGGGAGAGATATCTTATAGCCGGTGACTTTGTGTTGTTTTCAGATTATCAATCACTCCAGCATTTCAAGAATCAGAAGCAAATCAATAAGCTGTATGCGAGATGGGTGTCATATTTTGAGCAGTTTAATTTTGTGATGCGCTATAAAGCAGGAGTGGACAACAAAGTTCTTGATGCGTTGAGTCGAAGAGTTTCGCTATTCATTTATTTGCAAAGTGAAATCATTTGGTTTGAATTCTTGAAAGAATTATATGAAGAGAATGAAGACTTTGCTGGGATTTGGAGAAGTGTTCGTCATAACAGCCTGCGAAAGATTTTCATATCTTGAACGGATTTTTCTCAAAGGAAGCTGGTTATGTGTAGTAAGAACTTTCTTAAGGGAGTTATTAGAGACCTACATAGAGGCAGGCTTGGTGGGTACTTTGGAAGAGACAAGATTGTTGCTAGCATCGAGGAGAGCTACTATTCGCCACAGTTTGGGAGGGATGTGGCTACAATTGTGAGGAGTTGTCTGATTTGTCAAGTTGCTAAATGGCAAGCCTAACACACGGGTTTGTATACACTCTTCCCATCCCCAAAGATAGTTGTGAAGATTTGAGCATAGATTTCGTGTTGGGACTTCCTTGCATACAAAAGGGAGTGGATTCCATCTTCGTTATGAATGATCGATTTTTCATGATGGCATATTTTATCCCTTGCTGAAAGACTTCTGACGCACCGCGCGTAGCCAAGTTATTCTTCCAAGAAGTTGTACGATTGCATGGTGTGCCAAGTTCCATTGTGTCAGATAGGGACATCAAGTTTATAGTTAATTTTTGGACTACCCAGTGGAGGAGATTCAGCACATCACTAAAGTATTGTAGCACGACACATCCTCAAACAGATGGGCAGATGAAAGTTGTCAATCATACATTAGGCAACTTGTTGATGAGCATATATAGAGACAAACCAAAAGCATGAAATCAAGTTTTACCTTAAGCAGAGTTCGCTTATAATAGCACAATCTACAATTCAACGGGTATGTCATCTTTTGCTATTATATATAGGAAGATACCCCAATATCTCCTAGACTTAGTGTCACGCCCCGCTTCCCAAAATACGCTGGAGTGGAGACGTGACACGAGTCGGCGACGCATATACGCAAAGAAAATACCTCACGTATATGCGCTAAGCCTTAAGTAACCCAAAGCAAGCTATAAATTTATACTATAATGAATCAACGACCACTGCAATAATACATATAAGCATCCACGCATGATATCATATGAATAAAGAACTAGAATAACAAATGAATCTGATATAACGAGAATCAGGAAGTAATATGAAGACAAGAAAGATAAGAATACCAGAATCGAATAGGGAGAAGCTCTAACTTTTCGCGAAGCGTACCGTCTCCTCGAACACCTGCACAATAGAAACAAAGCGTCCAATATCTGGACATGCAAATCCAGGATCGTCAGAAAGCGACCTAGTGAGTGTGTGTGTAAAGGGGAGAGCTCGTGCATATAAACAATGTGCACAGAATAATAACCAGATAAACTACAGACAGAAGATAACTAAATAACATGATAAACAAATAACTAAAGGATAACTGCATAACAACATGAATAAAGATAAAAGTCAAATATCACAACTGTAAACAACCAACTGATATCTGAAGGTATAAGCTAGCACATGTCACTAGTCTGGTGTACAATCCTAAATCTATCATAGTTATACATATATATACAGTCGGGTGATCACGGTTAGTCACAATACATTAACAGTTTATTATTACTAATTATGTCAGCGAACACCAATTGCCACATGTAATAGACGCATCCCATACTACGCCTACCACACATGCCAATCGATGTCCTCAGTTATTGAAACTGATCAGTTGGAGCATTGTCTGTGTTTTAGGTGGGTCCCGTGCATACCCGGGATTACGACCCAGACTCCTGGCGCTGAACCAGGACCTACCGCAAGGTAGTCATGTACATGTATAACATGTATAACAGGAACAGGACGGGGTGCCAGTCACCCCACGGGAACCCTACAGTGGAACCCTCTTTCGGCTGCGCAACCTAAATCCTAGGTCCACCCAAATACAGACGCTGTCTCTTCCATCAATCTCCCCAATCCCAGTGTAAGTTGTTTAATGTCATGTTATTAGTTTATCAAGATTATTTAATGTGCATGTTACTTAAATACTGGGATAACTCGGTGGTAGGCACGGTAACAATATCAACATGTAATCAGGATACCGGTATAACAGGAATATATAATATCAATGAACAGGATACCGGTATAACAGGAATATGTAACAAGTATAACATGACGGTGTTGTTACCGTGTAACAATATTTTCCCAGCAATTAAGTAACATGGACAATAATATCAGATAGATATCATGTATAAACAATCGAGTTCCTCACGTAAATCAAGATATTCAAGATGAGTAATGATCTACTGTCATGAATAGAATAATTCGGCAAAGTATGGAATCAACTCATAGCCTCAAAGTCATCGATATATCCATCCTCTAAGTTGATCTGTTATAAAACTCCGAACATGTAATATAGTCACCGATATCAATGAAATCACTCTCATAATAACTCTATCTCTCTAACTGAATTAATCAGTAACTAAACATGAAGCACATGGTACATCCTCAAGATTAATATGTCAACAGATACTGAAATCATAACGAAGTAAGGGAATCATCCTCAAATAACATATAGTCTAGAATATCTACTTCTGCTACTTAATATCAACAAAATATCATATAAACAAATCTCAAATACTCACAAATATAAATCCAGCTACATCAACCTTATCTTAACGCAGATCAGACTTCATTATAAAGAACATAAATCCCAGATTCAACTCTAACTCAAGATCAATTCAACACAGTCCAATTTTCCTCACCACTAAATCCAAATCTAGAAGGATAAATAACTAAATATAACTAGCAAGAATACTAATATCCCGATGACAAAACATCGAGTCCAGAAATGTCTAACATCAATCACATCTGATCTATTATCTGTGGTATCTCTAAATTGTCTCATATCAATAGACACGTCATATATACTTGTCCACAATATCAAAAAGAGTTCCGGTCAGAAATAATCACCAAATACATGAATATCAAATCTGATAACTAATACCAATTTTATCAACCTCAAGATCCGAGCCGAATCAAGTCCCAGTCTAAAGTGTATCAAAACTAGGCCTAAGCCAACAACGATAACTACCAACACATGAAATAACCCTAATACAAGCTTGTATCAACTATGTAATTAAAGTGAGCAATCATAGGTGTCTCACGATGCAGTACAAGAAATCAAACTGGTAAAGCATAAAAGGAAGTCACATGAAATGATAAGTGTAACAGGTAAATACATATCGACAACGGTAAATACACAAGAACGAACAATCACAAAACAAAGAAGAGAAACACTTACAAAACAAATAAGTGAAACACTCACGACATGATTAAATAAAATTTAATCAAAGAAGTAAGACACTCACAAAATTAAACAAGGAAGTGACACTCAGCTGAACTCGATCACAATCCAAACCACTGCAAATCCTAGAATCCTGGTAAATCTACATAAAGTATTTCAATAGAAATTGTTAGGATATTTTATTTATTTAATCTTGATTAATTAACTTAAGGTTGGGAGTATGATCCTCTGAATTACATGAATTTAATAGGTTTATTTTGACTAATTTTAAATTTTCTTTTGTTGGGTTTTCAAAGACTTTTTAGCATTAAGTTTCTTAACGGGTTTAGATTTATCATTAAGAGAAACTAAGAGAAACTAACTTTAAAGGGAGTAATTTGATTTAATTTATGTTCCTATTCCTCTGAAAATTTTATCATAGAAAGTAGAAGTAGTTTAGATTGTTATTTATATTTTTCTCTATTTTTTTATATTTTTAATAAATTATTTTAATATGCAAAATTCATCTTTCTCTCTTTATCCCTTTCTTTCTTTTCTTTTCTTTTTTTTTTACAACGGATTGGGCCAGTCCTGGCCCAGTTCAGGCCAGTCCAAGCTGGACCAGGCCGAAACCAGGCCTGGTCCAGATTTCTATCTCTGTTTTTTTTTATATTAACAGGGTCTTTGGGCCCTGCTGTTGCCCAGGCGGCGTGGCCCGGGCCAGGCCAGGCCAGTCCTGGCCTGGGACAGCCAGGCCTGGCTAGGCTTGGGATTTCCCAGGTCGAGCTGCTCTCGGCCCTGGCCGAGAGCAGCAGCCAAAAAAATTTTTTTTTGGGGGGGAAAATCCTCCTCTAGAAATTATGAAAAAATATGTAAATAAAATTATAAATTGATGGATCTTCACATGTATTTTAGTTAGATTTTAGATTAGATTTTGATGTATAAAAATATTTATGGAGATCATAGTATGAACATGATTTTAATCAATTGTCAAAAAAATTATGAAAAGATAAATTACTTACTTGGTTTTGACCTCCCCTAGCATCTTCCTCAATCTCTGCACTTCAAGATCCGTTTGTTCATGCTTTGCTTGAGAAGAAAAGAAAGGAGGTGGGGGTTGGGTTTAGGGTTTTCTCTTGAGGTAGAAGAGAATGATAGAGTTTGGGTCTTTATATAGGTTATTAGAGATTTTAGAAACCTGAATTTCAATTAGATTTAGATTGCTTAATTTAGCAATTTAGATAAGAATGGAAGGTTGCAGAAAAATCTCAAAGAAGATTTGATTTACATATGATTTTTGTTAGGATTTAAATTAGGATCAGGATTAGGATTTTTTTAAGATCATGACTTTGAAAGTAAGATTTGGATTAGAATTGGGATTAGAATTGGGTTTTGGGTTAATGGGTAAGAATCTTAATGGTAATGGGTTATAATTTATTGGGCTTTAGTTAAAAGGATTAAGTGATATGAAGAACAAGAAAATAGAGAGTGGGCTTGCGGGCTTAGTTTTTGGGCTTAAAGAAAAATAGAAAAAGATGAAAATAAGGAAGTGAGCTTGGCTCATGTGGGCTTAGAATAAAAAAATAAAATGAAATGAAAAGGAGAATGGGCTTGAGCTTATTGGGCTTGGATATAAATAATAATACTACTAATAGTGATTAACAATATCATAATAATAATTAACAATAATAATTATAATAAACAACAGTAATAATAATAAAATTGTTAACATTAAAAATCTTATCTAATAATACTTGGTAAAAATACTACCATTAATACTAATGACTACAACAATACAATATGATAAGAATAATAACAATATCAATATTAACAATAATAGCAACTACAATAATAATACTAGTAACATAGTAATGGGAAAACTACTAGTTAATAATTAAAATGATAATATTTAATAATGTTAAATATAATTATAAGGCCAAAATACCATTTACTATTTTAAAATAATTTGTACTGTAACTCGAGTTAATAAATAATAATAATATCACCAGTAAAATAAAATAAATATTTTAGAAAAATAAAAATACAGTATTTTAAACTAGGGATATTACATTCTACCCACCTTAACAAAAATTTCGTCCTCGAAATTTCCATAAAGTAGGGAATGATAGAAAAATAAAATCAAGGGAGAAAACAAACAAGCTTTCACGTCGCTTCCGAATACATCATGGGTCTGCTACGCTTTCGCTGCGCGCTCTGATCTCTGCTGCCGGCTTTAAAATGAAGCGATCAAACTCAAGGGCAAAATCAGGGAAATAGAATCAGAAAGAGGATAGGAATCAAGATGGAATCCAGATTACTCTAGAAAATAAAGTTAGAATCGGGGATATCAACAGATTAAAGAGGTGGATATCAAAAGAGGGGAACGATCAATTCCAAATGGACTCAATATCATCGTATGGATAGTATATGTATATTGCAGTGTAATTATAACTTGTTTCAAGTTACTGGTAAGAACTAGATTCTCTTTTTATGTTGAACCTGACTCTGATACCAAGAAAACCCTGTCATGCCCCGCTTCCCAAAATACGCTGGAGCGGAGAGGTGACACGAGTCGGCGACGCATATACGCATATACGCAAAGAAAATACCTCACGTATATGCGCTAAGTCTTAAGTAACCCGAAGCAAGATATAAATTTATACTATAATGAATCAACGACCACTGCAATAATACATATAAGCATCCACGCATGATATCATATGAATAAAGAACTGAATAACAAATGAATCTGATATAACGAGAATCAGGAAGTAATATGAAGACAAGAAAGATAAGAATACCGGAATCGAATAGGGAGAAGCTCTAACTCTTCGCGAAGCGTACCGTCTCCTCGAACACCTGCACAATAGAAACAAAGCGTCCAATATCGGGACGTGCAAATCTAGGGTCGTCAGAAAGCGACCTAGTGAGTGTGTGTGTAAAGGGGAGAGCTCGTGCATATAAACAATGTGCACAGAATAATAACCAGATAAACTACAGACAGAAGATAACTAAATAACATGATAAACAAATAACTAAAGGATAACTGCATAACAACATGAATGAAGATAAAAGTCAAATATCACAACTGTAAACAACCAACTGATATCTAAAGGTGTATAAGCTAGCACATGTCACTAGTCTGGTGTACAATACTATATCTATCATAGTTATACATATATATACAGTCGGGTGATCACGGTTAGTCACAATACATTAACAGTTTATTATTATTAATTATGTCAGCGAACACCAATTGCCACATGTAATAGACGCATCCCATACTACGCCTACTACACATGCCAATCGATGTCCTCAGTTATTGAAACTGATCGGTTGGAGACATTGTCTGTGTTTTAGGTGGGTCCCGTGCATACCCGGGACCACGGCCCAGACTCCTGGCGCTGAACCAGGACCTACCGCAAGGTAGTCATGAACATGTATAACAGGAACAAGTACATGTATAACAGGAACAGGATGGGGTGCCAGTCACCCCACGGGAACCCTGCAGTGGAACCCTCATTCGGCTGCGCAACCTAAATCTTAGGTCCATCCAAAATACAGACGATGTCTCCTCCATTAATCTCCCCAATCTCAGTGTAAGTTGTTTAATGTCATGTTATTAGTTTATTAAGATTATTTAATGTGCATGTTACTTAAATCACTGGGATAACTCGGTGGTAGTCACAGTAACAATATCAACATGTAATCAGGATACCGGTATAACAGGAATATATAATATCAATGAACAGGATACCGGTATAACAGGAATATGTAACAAGTATAACATGACGGTGTTGTTACCGTGTAACAATATTTTCCCAGCAATTAAGTAACATGGACAATAATATCAGGTAGATATCATGTATAAACAATCGAGTTCCTCACGTAAATTAAGATATTCAAGATGAGTAATGATCTACTGTCATGAATAGAATAATCCGGCAAAGTATGGAATCAACTCATAGCCTCAAAGTCATCGATATATCCATCCTCTAAGTTGATCTGTTATAAAACTCCGAACATGTAATATAGTCACCGATATCAATGAAATCACTCTCATAATAACTCTATCTCTCTAACTGAATTAATCAGTAACTAAACATGAAGCACATGGTACATCCTCAAGATTAATAAGTCAACAGATACTGAAATCATAACGAAGTAAGGAATCATCCTCAAATAACATATAGTCTAGAATATCTACTTCTACTACTTAATATCAACAAAATATCATATAAATAAATCTCAAATACTCACATATAGAAATCCAGCTACATCAACCTTATCTTAACGCAGATCAGACTTCATTATAAAGAACATAAATCTCAGATTCAACTCTAACTCAAGATCAATCCAACACAGTCCAATTTTCCTCACCACTAAATCCAAATCTAGAAGGATAATAACTAAATATAACTAGCAAGAATACTAATATCCCGATGACAAAACATCGAGTCCAGAAATGTCTAACATCAATCACATCTGTTCTATTATCTGTGGTATCTCTAAACTGTCTCATATCAATATACACGTCATATATACTTGTCCACAATATCAAAAAGAGTTCCGGTCAGAAATAATCACCAAATACATGAATATCAAATCTGATAACTAATACCAATTTTATCAACCTCAAGATCCGAGCCGAATCAAGTCCCAGTCTAAAGTGTATCAAAATTAGGCCTAAGCCAACAACGATAACTACCAACACATGAAATAACTCTAATACAAGCTTGTATCAACTATGTAATTAAAGTGAGCAATCATAGGTGTCTCACGATGTAGTACAAGAAATCAAACTGGTAAAGCATAAACGGAAGTCACATGAAATGATAAGTGTAACAGGTAAATGCATACCGACAACGGTAAATACACAAGAACGAACAATCACAAAACAAAGAAGAGAAACACTTACAAAACAAATAAGTGAAACACTCACGACATGATTAAATAAAATTTAATCAAAGAAGTAAGACACTCACAAAATTAAACAAGGAAGTGACACTCACCTGAACTCGATCACAATCCAAAGCACTGCAAATCCTAGAATCCTGGTAAATCTACATAAAGTATTTCAATTGAAATTGTTAGGATCTTTTATTTATTTAATCTTGATTAATTAACTTAAGGTTGGGAGTATGATCCTCTGAATTACATGAATTTAATAGGTTTATTTTGACTAATTTTAAATTTTCTTTTGTTGAGTTTTCAAAGACTTTTTAGCATTAAGTTTCTTAACGGGTTTAGATTTATCATTAAGAGAAACTAACTTTAAAGGGAGTAATTTGATTTAATTTATGTTGCTATTCCTCTGAAAATTTTATCATAGAAAGTAGAAGTAGTGTAGATTGTTATTTATATTTTTCTCTATTTTTTTATATTTTTAATAAATTATTTTAATATGCAAAATTCATCTTTCTCTCTTTATCTCTTTCTTTCTTTTCTTTTCTTTTTTTTTTTTACAACGGACTGGGCCAGTCCTGGCCCAGTCCAGGCCAGTCCAAGCTGGACCAGGCCGAAACCAGGCTTGGTCCAGATTTCTATCTCTGTTTTTTTTATTTTTTTATTAACAGGGTCTTTGGGCCCTGCTGTTGCCCAGGCGGCGTGGCCTGGGCCAGGCCAGTCCTGGCCTGGGACAGCCAGGCCTGGCTAGGCCTGGGATTTCACAGGCCAAGCTGCTCTCGGCCCTGCCGAGAGCAACAGCCAAAAAATTTTTTTTTTGGGGGAAAATCCTCCTCTAGAAATTATGAAAATATGTAAATAAAATTATAAATTGATGGATCTTCACATGTATTTTAGTTAGATTTTAGATTAGATTTTGATGTATAAAAATATTTATGGAGATCATGGTATGAACATGATTTTAATCAATTGTCAAAAAAATTGTGAAAAGATAAATTACTTGGTTTTGACCTCCCCTAGCATCTTCCTCAATCTCTGCACTTCAAGATCCGTTTGTTCATGCTTCGCTTGAGAAGAAAAGAAAGAAGGAGGTGGGGGTTGGGTTTAGGGTTTTCTCTTGAGGTAGAAGAGAAAGATAGAGTTTGGGTCTTTATATAGGTTATTAGAGATTTTAGAAACCTGAATTCCAATTAGATTTAGATTGCTTAATTTAGCAATTTAGATAAGAATGAAAGGTTGCAGAAAAATCTCAAAGAGATTTGATTTACATATGATTTTTTATTAGGATTTAAATTTGTTGGCCCAAGGTTACAATCACCCATGATTAGTGTATTTTGATGATTACAAAACATATTAGTTATTTGTACTAATAATATTTGTTGTTTAAGTGTGTTTCAGGTTTCTATTCATTCTAGAAGTCTTCTCTCACAAATACAAGGATTTGGACTCAAGTCAACTCCAATTGGGCTCAAGGAACAAGTGTTGAAGATCATATGAAGAAGCCTATTGAAGATCTTGAAGTCCTTAGAATCTTTGTAAGAATAGAATGTTAAAGTTTGAGTTTTGGTTATTGGCTCTAGGATACACACACACAAAAAATTTGGTTTTGATAAAATTTGGTCTTGTTTTCATTTTCAAAATTTGGTTTCATGCCTTAGTAGAGATTTACATGAACCTAAGTTTTATAAAATAAATATCTTGTCTAGATCATGTATACATACTCCTACTAACATGTTACTCTAGTTTGTTTAAACCTAAAACAATTTTTCAAATTTTTCCAAAGTTCAAAATCCTGCAGTTTTTCCCATTTCAGGCTGACCGGCCGACCGGCCCGGTCGACCGACCATAGCCTGGACGTGCACGTCTGTGCACGTCCGTCGGTCGACCGCATCGGTCGACCGACCAAGAGCACACTGCTCTCTGGTTTTCTGAGTCGACCGGACCGGTCGATCGGAAGAAGGAAACTGTGTTTCCTCTTTTGGGACGGTCGACCGGACCGGTCGACCGAGAGCCAACGGCTCTTTGCAGCTGGGCTGGCGGTCGACCGGACCGGTCGACCGCCAGGCCTGCAACAATCCAACGGCTCTTTCCTCTTTGGGCTATTCTGAAAAACTGTTTTTCTTTTCTGCTTTAACAGATTTTTGGAGAGTTGTTGGGGAGCTTTTGCAGGTCAAATTAGGTGTAAAGAAATTGTTTTTAACTAACCTATTTTCTACCCTATAAATAGAGGAGAAGTCTCTCTTGCATATTACCTAGAAAAATCCTCAAGTTTGTGTTGTTTTCAAAAGAGAAAAGAAAAGAGTTTAAAGCCTTCATTCCAATTCTTTTAAAGTTTGTTTTTCAGTTGTGTTTGATTGTCTATATCACTCTACAACTGAAGTTTTCTCACCACACTTCATAGAGCTAAAAATCCTATACTCATTCTATAGTGAAGTTGTAATAGAAGTGAGAGTGTTTGTAAAAGAGTTTGAGAAAAAGTGTAGTGATCTTGTTGTGATCACTTTGTTCTTGTAATCCTTTCCTTGTGGAGCAACCTCTTCGGTAGAGGTCCTTTGTACTCGGTGGAGCTCGGTGCTCGGTCTTCGGTAGACCAAATTGTAAAGGCGTCCTCGGTGGATAGTGGAAACCCTTCACGGAGGTGAAGGCGGGGAGTAGAGCGGTGGCTCGAACCTCGAAACAAATATTTGTATTTGTGATTGCCTTTGCGTCCAACTCTTGCTTTAAATTCCTCTAACAATTTTATTGCTCCTTATTACTTGCTTGTGATCTTGTAGCTTCCTTGTGCTTTTAATTCAAGCTTGTAATTCTTGTGATATATTGTGTGCATCTCATTTCTCATCATCATACTTTGCCTTGATCGATCATATCTCAATACAACAAGGTTGCATTGCGCACCTCTAACCCATATCCAAGGGGAATTGGGAGGAAGGAGTTCAGAACCTCGCAAGGGTATTCGGCTCTTAGTCTTGTTTTTGAGAGATCGTTGCATCATTCATCATACTTAGTTCAAAAAGATCATTAGATTAGCAATTACATCTATTCACCCCCCCTCTAGGTGTTTTTCAATTGGTATCAGAGCTTGGACTCTAGGATTTGGTTTAACAACCTTAGAGAAGATCCTAATTTGCTAATCATTTCATTCATATTCATATAGTAAAAATGGCCGATGGAATTAAGACCCCTCCTAAGTTTGATGGACTTAACTTTCCCATATGGAAAGTTAAGATGACCGTGTTTTTGCAATCTCTAGGTAGCCGAGTTGCAAAAGCCGTGACTAAGTCCTTTAGTGTACCCCCCGTGACGAATCCACTTGGTCCGAAATAGAGACTAAGGAATTCGATGCCAATGCCAAAGCTCACTATGCACTTCTTCAAGCCCTTAATGATGATGACATTTCTAGGGTTATCCATTGCAAATCCGCATATGAGATTTGGTCACACTTGATAGTCACTCATGAGGGGACCTCACAAGTAAAGAAGGCTAAGATTGACCTTCTTCGGTCCCAATATGAAACATTTAGCATGCAAGAAAATGAAACCATAGATGATATGGTTACAAGATTTACCAAGATTACTAATGGACTCTCTTCTTTAGGTGAAGATATCAACAATGATCAAAGAGTAAGGAAGATCATCCGTGCTCTTCCTCCTTCATGGGAAGTTAAAGCAACAACCTTGAAGGAACTCAACGACAATGAAGAGATGGAGCTTATAGGTCTCATTGGGAACCTCAAAACCCATGAGATGGAAAGGAAAGCTAGGGAGGATATGGCTCCTTCCAAAAAGAAGACTATCGCCTTCAAGAGTCAAGCTACACACTCTGATGAAGACGATGAAGAAGAAGATGATGAGGAGCTCTCACTCCTTGTTAAGAATGTCCGGAGGATGTACAACAAGGCGAAGTACCAAGGTAGAAAGAAGATGGCAAGGACGCAAAGAAGAAAGAAGGATCACTTGTTTCAATTGCCAAAAGCCCGGACACATTGTTGCGGAGTGCCCGAACAAAGCTAAGCCCTCCACATCAAAGAAGCCCTACAAGAAGAAGGCTATGAAGGCAACTTGGGATTCGGAGACCGAATCCGAGGAAGAAATAGACACCGCCAACATGTGCTTCATGGCTAATGAAGGCACAAGTAAGGTAACCTCTTCCCCTTCCCATGATAATGAGCTTTCTATGGATGAATTAGAAGAGGCTTTTGTTGAGTTGTCACAAAATTATGATTTCTTAAAGAAAAAGTATTTAAAAATGAAAAAGGAAAATGAATCTTTAAGTCATCAAGTTTTTACTCTTACAAAAGAAAAGGATGATTTGGTTTCCACCTTGGCCACTACTAAAAATGATTTTGAAAAATATAAGATTTCTTGCAAAGGTAAGGCCCCACTAATTGATTCTAATGAAGTTTCTATGCTTAAGGAAAGATTAGACTCATTAAGTGTTGTTTTGAAAAATTGTGAGTTTAATAAGAAGAAAATTGAGGCTATGTTTCCTAAGAAACAAGCCCCAAAGAAAATTGCTCATGCTCATGATCATGTTCATGCTACACAACCTAAACAACATGGCAAAACCCCAAAACATGCTCACACTACACGTACACATCATGCATTCATGTATGGTAGAGTGTTCTCATGTTCACATTGTGGGCGAAAAGGACACTTAGCCAATTTTTGCTATGATAGACTAAATGCATCACATCATAATATTTGGGTTCGAGGCACTAACTTTAAAGGACCCAAGAAAGTTTGGGTACCAAAATCAACAATTATGTTAAATGATATAGGTACTTTCCAAAGCCCAACGACGTAGAGGATTGTGGTATCTTGATAGCGGTTGCTCAAGGCACATGACTTGGGACATCAACAACTTTGCAACCCTATCAAGATATCATGAAGGTGGCACCGTCACCTTCGGAGATGACGCCAAGGGTAAAATCATCGGTATGGTAATGTAAAACTTGGCACCTCTCCTTTATTGAAAATGTAGTTTTAGTTGATGGCCTCAAGCATAATCTCTTGAGTGTTAGTCAACTTTGTGATAAAGGTTTTGATGTTGTTTTTGATAATGTTGCTTGTAAAGTAATTGATAGAACTTCTAATGTTTGTGTATTTTCCGGTTTTCGTGAAAGTAATGTTTATATGATTGATATGTTAAATATGTCTTGTAATATTACTTGTTTGAAAGCCCTCGATGACGACTCTTGGTTGTGGCATAGGAGATTAGGGCATATTTCTTTTGATCACATTTCTAGGTTAAACACAAAGGAAATGGTGAAAGGTATTCCTTGCTTGAATTTTGAAAAGGACCGAGTTTGTGACGCATGTCAATTTGGGAAACAAACTAAGTCTTCTTTCAAGTCAATTAAGGATATCATGACATCACGTCCTTTGGAGTTAATCCATATGGATCTTTTTGGCCCTACACACCAAAAGTCTAAGTGGGAATAGATTTGCTTATGTTTTGGTTGATGACTTTTCAAGGTTTACTTGGTTTTCTTTCTTGAACACAAAAACCAAGCATTTTCGTATTTCCAAACTTTTAAGAAAAGAGTTGAAAAAGAAAAAGATGTTTCGATTTTGAGAATAAGAAGTGATAGAGGAGGTGAATTCATTAACCAACCCTTTACCACTTTTTGTGATGAACATGGAATAAAGCATGAACTATCTTGTCCTAGAACTCCACAACAAAATGGAGTAGTTGAACGGAAAAATAGAACATTACAAGAGATGGCTAGGACAATGCTAAGTGAATATGGTCTACCACATTATTTGTGGGCCGAGGCCGTTAATACATCATGCTATATATCAAATCGTGTTTTCTTATGTAAAAATACTACTAAAACTTCTTTTGAAATGTACTTTTCTAGAAAACCAATGTTTCTTATTTCAAAGTTTTTGGATGCAAATGTTTTGTTTTAAATACAAAAGATAATTTAGGAAAGTTTGATGCTAGATCTTATGAGGCTATTTTTGTAGGTTACTCAAACACTAGTAAGGCTTATAGAGTTTTCATTAGATCATCATTGACTATTGAAGAGTCTATTCATGTTAAGTTTGAGGAATCTAACAAGTTTGTTAAGAATGTTGTAGAAATAGATGCATTGGATGAAGGTTTGGAGAAAGTGACCTTGGAGGATGCTTCTACTATGGGAGACAAACCAAAGGATGATGAAGGAAGCGAAGCTAAGGTGAAGAGGCACAAGGAAATGAAAATCAAACACATGAGGTGGAGCCTACTCAACCACTACCAAAGGATTGGAGATACAATCCACATCATCCCAAGGACCTCGTCATAGGTGAAGTATCAAAAGGGGTAACTACTCGCTCTAGACTTCATGACCATTGTGGTAACTATGCATTCATTTCTCATATTGAACCCAAAAATGTCCTCGAAGCCGAGGCCGATTCATATTGGTTGCTAGCCATGCAAGAGGAGCTCAATCAATTTGAGCGCAACCAAGTTTGACACCTTGTTCCTAGGCCCCACGATAGACCAACAATTGGTACTAAGTGGATTTTTAAGAACAAGTTGGATGAATCGGGTAATATAGTTAGAAACAAGGCTAGGTTAGTTGCCCAAGGTTACACTCAAATCGAAGGAATCGATTTTGAAGAAACCTTTGCACCCGTAGCACGGCTTGAAGCCATACGGATGACACTAGCATTTGCCTCATATAAAGATTTCAAATTATTTCAAATGGATGTTAAAAGTGCTTTTCTAAATGGATTTATTGAAGAGGAGGTGTATGTTGAACAACCCCGGGTTTGTTGATCCTACACATCCGGATTTTGTTTTTAAATTAGATAAAGCTCTTTATGGTTTAAAACAAGCCCCTAGGGCTTGGTATGAAAGACTTTCTTCATTTTTGATTTCAAATGGTTTTAAGAAAGGTAAAATTGACACAACTTTGTTTACAAAACATGTAGAAAAGGATATTCTTATTGTGCAAATTTATGTGGATGATATTATTTTTGGTTCTACTAATGAATCTCTTTGCAAAGTTTTTGAGTCATGCATGAAGGATGAATTTGAAATGTCTATGATGGGGGAGCTCAACTATTTCCTTGGACTCCAAATCAAGCAAAGGAAGGATGGGATCTTCATCAATCAAGCCAAGTACACAAAGGAACTAATCAAAAGGTTTGGGCTTGAAGGATTGAAAGTAAGCAAAACTCCCATGGCAACAACTACAAAGCTTGACAAGGATGAACAAGGTAAAAGTGTAGACATTAAATTATATCATAGCATGATTGGTAGCTTGCTTTATTGACGGCTAGTAGGCCGGATATTATGTTTTCCGTTTGTCTTTGTGCACGTTTTCAATCTTGTCCTAAAGAATCTCACATAATTGCGGTTAAACGCATAATTAGATACCTTAAGGGCACCATTGAATGGGTTTGTGGTATCCGAAAACCGGCCAATTTTCAATGACTAGTTTTTCGGATGCCGACTATGCGGGTTGTAGGGTAGATAGGAAGAGCACAAGTGGAACATGTCAATTCTTGGGTAATTGTCTTGTATCTTGGTCTTCCAAAAAGCAAAATTCGGTAGCCCTTTTAACCGCCGAGGCGGAGTATGTTGCAGCCGGAGCTTGTTGTGCACAAGTTCTTTGGATGAAACATACTCTCCTCGACTATGATTTACACTTTGATCATGTTAAAATATTTTGTGATAATACTAGTACTATTCACATGACAAAGAATGCAAATCAACATAGTAAAACCAAACACATTGACATTAGATATCACTTTCTTAGAGATCATTATGAGAAAGGTGATATTGATATTGACTATGTTTCTACCGATTTTCAACTTACCGATATTTTTACTAAACCTCTAGATTATGCTAGATTTTCATTTATTTGTGGTGAGTTGAATGTTTGCATGATAGATTCTTAAAAATATTTCTATTTTGGTGTTTGTTTTGATTTTAACCCTTTTGATGTATGACAAAAAGGGGAGAAAATATATAAGTTTAAGTGTTTATTGAAAAAGAAATAAGTTTGCTTATAGTTTGAGTTTAGTTTATTTACTATAAGTTTAAAGAGAAATAGTATAAGTTTAATTGGTATATAAGATTAAGTTTGATTTCAATTGGTATTTAAGTTTAAGTGTTTATTGAAAAAGAAATAAGTTTGCTTATAGTTTGAGTTTAGTTTATTTACTATAAGTTTAAAGAGAAATAGTATAAGTTTAATTGGTATATAAGATTAAGTTTGATTTCAATTGGTATTTAAGTTTTTGACAAAAATATTGGGTTTTCAATGCTTCATGTATTTTACATACTAATAGTTATTTTTTTTTACATAGCATTGTTTGAGGGGGAGCTTTCCAAGCTCTTCTTCCTTTAATTGTTTAAATAACTTATATGTTTTGTCATCATCAAAAAGGGGGAGATTGTTGGCCCAAGGTTACAATCACCCATGATTAGTGTATTTGATGATTACAAAACATATTAGTTATTTGTACTAATAATATTTGTTGTTTAAGTGTTTCAGGTTTCTATTCATTCTAGAAGTCTTCTCTCACAAATACAAGGATTTGGACTCAAGTCAACTCCAATTGGGCTCAAAGAACAAGTGTTGAAGATCATATGAAGAAGCCTATTGAAGATCTTGAAGTCCTTAGAATCTTGTAAGAATAGAATGTTAAAGTTTGAGTCTTGGTTATTTGGCTCTAGGATACACACACACACACAAAATTTGATTTTGATAAAATTTGATCTTGTTTTCATTTTCAACAATCCAACGGCTCTTTCCTCTTTGGGCTATTCTGAAAACTGTTTTTCTTTTCTGCTTTAACAGATTTTGGAGAGTTGTTGGGGAGCTTTTACAGGTCAAATTAGGTGTAAAGAAATTGTTTTTAACCTATTTTCTAACCCTATAAATAGAAGAGAAGTCTCTCTTGCATATTACCTAGAAAAATCCTCAAGTTTGTGTTGTTTTCAAAAGAGAAAAGAAAGAGTTTAAAGCCTTCATTCCAATTCTTTTAAAGTTTGTTTTTCAGTTGTGTTTGATTGTCTATATCACTCTACAACTGAAGTTTTCTCGCCACACTTCATAGAGCCAAAAATCCTATACTCATTCTATAGTGAAGTTGTAATAGAAGTGAGAGTGTTTGTAAAAGAGTTTGAGAAAAAGTGTAGTGATCTTGTTGTGATCACTTTGTTCTTGTAATCCTTTCCTTGTGGAGCAACCTCTTCGGTAGAGGTCCTTTGTACTCGGTGGAGCTCGGTGCTCGGTCTTCGGTAGACCAAATTGTAAAGGCGTCCTCGGTGGATAGTGGAAACCCTTCACGGAGGTGAAGGCGGGGAGTAGAGCGGTGGCTCGAACCTCGAAACAAATATTTGTGTTTGCGATTGCCTTTGCGTCCAACTCTTGCTTTAAATTCCTCTAACAATTTTATTGCTCCTTATTACTTGCTTGTGATCTTGTAGCTTCCTTGTGCTTTTAATTCAAGCTTGTAATTCTTGTGATATATTGTGTGCATCTCATTTCTCATCATCATACTTTGCCTTGATCGATCATATCTCAATACAACAAGGTTGCATTGCGCACCTCTAACCCATATCCAAGGGGAATTGGGAGGAAGGAGTTCAGAACCTCGCAAGAGGTATTCGGCTCTTAGTCTTATTTTTGAGAGATCGTTGCATCATTCATCATACTTAGTTCAAAAAGATCATTAGATTAGCAATTACACCTATTCACCCCCCCTCTAGGTGTTTTTCAAAATTAGGATCAGGATTAGGATTTTTTTAAAGATCATGATTTTGAAAGTAAGATTTGGATTAGAATTGGGATTAGAATTGAGTTTTGGGTTAATGGGTAAGAATCTTAATGGTAATGGTTATAATTTATTGGGCTTTAGTTAAAAGGATTAAGTGATATGAAGAACAAGAAAATAGAGAGTGGGCTTGCGGGTTTAGTTTTTGGGCTTAAAGAAAAATAGAAAAAGATGAAAATAAGGAAGTGAGCTTGGCTCATGTGGGCTTAGAATAAAAAAGAAAATAAAATGAATGCAAAGGAGAATGGGCTTTAGCTTATTGGGCTTGGATATAAATAATAATACTACTAATAGTGATTAACAATATCATAATAATAATTAACAATAATAATTATAATAAACAACAGTAATAATAATAAAATTGTTAACATTAAAAATCTTATCTAATAATACTTGGTAAAAATACTACCATTAATACTAATGACTACAACAATACAATATGATAAATAATAACAATATCAATATTAACAATAATAGCAACTACAATAATAATACTAGTAACATAGTAATGGGAAAACTACTAGTTAATAATTAAAATGATAATACTTAATAATGTTAAATATAATTATAAGGCCAAAATACCATTTACTATTTTAAAATAATTTGTACTGTAACTCGAGTTAATAAATAATATAATATCACCAGTAAAATAAAATAAATATTTTAGAAAAATAAATACAGTATTTTAAACTAGGGATATTACACTTAGCCAAGCTACCTAGTGGAGAGAGATTTAGTAGTGCAGCTAGCGTCATGGCTGAGCAAGTTCTTGATTTTCAAGAGTTGGTTCGAGCTAAGTTAGAGCAATCCAATACAAATACAAGGCAACAGCTGATAAAAGTAGGTGACAAAAGTTTTCGAAGGAGACATGGTAATGGTGTACTTGAGAAAGAGAGAATTCCTGATGGTTATTAATAAGTTGAAATCGAAGAAATATGGACCGTTCAAGATCAGTGATAACGCCTATGTCGTGGATCTTCCAAATAATATGATGATGTCCAAGACATTTAATGTGGATGATCCCTCTGAAAATCACCTTATGAAGCAGCTCTATCCTGATTATTACTCGAGGACGAGTACTTTTGAAGAGGGAGGGACTAATGCAGGAGATTGAGACATTTAATAGGATCACCCCCAGAGTAGTTGTCATACCCTATGTATCCTTTTACGGTTTTTGATGTTTTGATTGTACACAAGTCATTTCATGTACGAATTTTTCTCCGTTTGACCCAAATTTTTACACGAGACTTTATACTGGTACTAGATTCTACTCGAGAAATTTCAAAACTTTTTCTTTTTTTAATTATTATTTAATTAAATATTTTCTCTCTTTCTATTTTCCTTTTCTTTAATTTCATTTCGTTTCCAAATTTTCTTCATTTTATTTTTATATTATTTTCTTAAGTGACATTTACAAATAACCCCGTAACAATCTAATATTTACATTCTTAATTTTATTTCTTTTCTTTTTTCCTTTTCTTTTTCTTTTCTTTTCTCCAATTTTTTAGAACCTTCTTGGCTTCTCCATGAAGCCAAGTCTTTGGCTTTCCATGGAAGCCATCTTCCCCTCTTAAACTCTTTCTCCTTCACCACCCCAAAGTGGCCGGCCACCTCTTTCTATCTCCATTTTTTCCCTTTTTTCTCTCTCCTAAAAACACTAAAATTCACTCTCTCTCTTTAAAAATCCTCTCACCACTTCACTAAAACCATAACCACCCTCACAACACCCTCCTTCTCCCCTAACCTAGCCGGCCATATTCCCTCTCTCTACATTCTATCTCCAAAAACTAATTTTCTCTCTAAACACTCTTTCTTTCACTAAAAATCCTACAAAATTCCTATAACACCATGGCTACTCCCTTACCATCCCAAGCTCCTCCCTAGGCCTAACTACACCTCCCATAATTTTTCCCAACTAAATCTCTCTAGAAGTCCCAAAAAGGCACTTTCTCTCTCCTCTCTCTAACTTCTCTCTAAGTTTGCTCTCCCCTCACCTCTCTCTAGGCACAACATCAAGGACCCTCTCTACCTGGTCCTCCACCCTCCCATACCAACCACATCTAAACTCTCTCTCCAAATCCAAAACCATAATTCTCTCTAGGATTCTCCCTATTTTCTTTTACTCTCTCCTTTTTCCTCTAGGTGCTCACGACCAGTCCCTTGGCTGCCCACATGCACACGTGCACATGTGCACGTGGTATCGGGTATTTTTTCGATATAGTTAAGTACTCTACCCTTGATGCATATGTGCACATACACACATGTACGCGTATATTTGCACACGTGCATGCATATTTCATGTTCTAGGCATTTCTAAAATTTTCCTCTAATTTTTAAAAATTATCTGTGCATTTTTATGAATTTCCTGCATTTTAGGAATTTTCAGTATATTTTAAGTATTTTTCTGTGTATTTAAAATTATCTGTGTATTTTTAGAATTTTTTCTGTGTATTTAGAAATTTTTTATGTATTTATATGTATTTTCTGAGTATTAGAAATTTCCTGTGCATTTTTATGAATTTCTTGTAATTTTCTGGAATTAATATGTATTTTCTGCAATTATTTGTATTTTTGACATTTGAGACTAACAGTGGTGCAGGTTACAGATAAAGACCCTCAGGACGAACTTCCCTTCTAGGGATCGTAGTCTTGGGAGACCCCTCCCGGTTATCCAAGGGCACAGGCCATCGCCATTGCCTATCACCATTAGAGTTTCGAGGTAGCCGGATAGGGGGGTTCTATGCCCGGATGCTCTATCCATTCTGGAATATCATCTGAGAGACCGCTTTACAGGTCACCCATTACCTTCGGGTTTCGTGGTTACTGGGGGCAGAGGGTACCTAACTCAGGAGCACAATATGGGGACTGTGTCTGTATTTATGATTATTATATCATTTCTTACTTGTGTGTGGTACTAACGTCTTCTGCAGGTATCTATACACCTACGAGCTTAAACTGCTATGCAGTTCTATACTAAAGCCTCCGAGCTTTAACCTCTCTGAGATTTATTAACAGCTTAGATCCGTTTTAGCAACGCCTGGTGGGCGTATTTAGCGCTCAACACTTTATTCACTAGACTCGTTAAGGCGGAATTCTGCCGGATTTCAGACTCGCAGTCTAAGCCGAGTTCTTCTTGTAACTCCGTCTAGCGCTTTAGTGATTAAACGCTGTTCGCTGAATGTGCCCCCAACATTGCTTTGCTCCGCTTGTGTGTGTATAGTTGAATGCTGCTTTTATTCAATTTACTGGATACTGATGCTGATATTGATTTGAGCATTGATATTGGTTATTGACTATTTGATATGACGTTGATATCTGACCATAACATTGACACCTGATACATGATACTTGGTAGTATACTGACTCCTGCTCTGTCAACTGATACTGATATTATTACTGATAACCTGACTGTTTATAATATATGAATCCTAATTACCACTTTACGGGGAATTACTCCTGATACTAAATTACTGAAATACTGAATCTTTGACAAAGATATACTCCTAATACTCTTATTACTGATATGATGTGTGGAACAAAGTGTCACGTGGAACAAAGTGCCATATCATGCATCTCTGTGGTGGAGGCCACCTCTTGAATCCGTGGGGGCCACCTCTAGAATTCCACATCTTCCTGACACTGTACTCCTGATTGATCCCTGTAAATGGTTTATCATGATTATACTGTATACTGGAAAAACTGTAATAATTAATTACTCAACATACTTTGGGGCTGGGAAAAATTGATGATTTCAATATGTACTGCTTCATAATGTTTCGATGTTGCAATTACTGTTCCGTATCCACCTGAGGCCACAGGGGACTGGTTGGGGTGAACTGGCATCCCTGACCTGATCCATTCCTGTTAGTGTTTAACGGCAGGCTCTGGGAGCCAAACCCAGATGTTCTGAGGCCGTTGTCCCGGATATGCACGGGGCCCATTATGAACCTGATATAGTTGATCTCCGTCAATTTCTAATAAACTTAACTCGTCTTATTCATATGTGGATGTATGTGTACCGGAAACATACACAGAGATATATAGATCAGTGAACAATAAGAATGTAATAACCAACAATAATGATATTTGAAACGTATGATATTTGGTCTCTCCTTCGTTCAGGTACTGATACTCACATATCAGATCTGAGTGAGTTCTACTAGAGTATAGACTCTGGTATGGATTGTCAGTAGTGTGAGATACTGATAGGGAGACGATTAAAATACCATGTGATACTGATATTCATTGTTGTATAATATCTAATAGTGTACCTTACCTGACCCTTGACATAGCTTAATTATCTGATAATAATAATGTCAAGAGTGGTATGTTATTCAATCACTCCCACATTCAGACAATGGTATCCATATATCAGAATCTGGATGTGCTCTGCTGGAAATACGGACTCCAGTATGAGCTTTCAGTGGTATGGGACACTAGAGGGGAATGATTACAATAACAATCAATACTGATTATTATTATTGTTATATGATTAAGTTATCGTGGCAATTACCTGTACAAGAATCCCAAACATAACTAATACTCCTGAAAACTGGACACTACTGACAGAATACTGGAATCACAGATTATAGGAATACTGATATACTGATTAGCAACTCTTGTTGTATATTTTTAATTAAAGTTAAAGTGAGATATATGGTATATACATGAGGGTTTTCTTGTTTGGATTATTCCCTCGACGTACTAATCTCATGAATCCAGAGATCGAGTTTATACAATTGGTTTTGCCTACATTTACGTTATACATATATAGTTAATGAATTACATATGCTTCTATTGATATGATTTAAACATGATTTCATGCATACACAAACATGTTTTTCACGTAATTTCATTTATTTCGTGTACATGTGTATTTGCTTTTGTGCACGCCACTTGGCATTCTTATGTACTCGTTGGGTTGCACTTTGACAACCCTGGACTTCCATGTCCAGATTCTGGATCTTGGTCATTGGTGAGTCCTTGTTGCCGATCAGAGTGCGTAGCAGAAGCGTAGCGAGTTCTAGGATCAGAACCTGGCAAAAGCTTGGAGACCTAGTAGCAGATCCTCCTGATTCATTTCCTTGGTCAAGCTGTCGAGATTTCTTTCCCGCTCGTGAGCATCTACCAGATCATATCATGTAAATCTCCTATAATTCATATTTTTGTACGATCTAGTGATGTAATATTCACATAATATTAGGTCACATGCTGTGATAACACTGTACTTGGACTTTATGTTGGAATGTATGTTACCACTGTGCTTTCGTACTCTGATTCCTGACTGTACTGATTTGCTTAACGTACGTATGTGAGAGTATTTGTGCCCTGTGTATGTACGTTGCAGTAGCGTCTCCGTACCTGGTAGGGCGGGGCGTTACAATAGTCAACTTATAAAATTTATAAGTTGACTAATACAGCTAACAGAGAGTTGGATTTTGCAGAAGTTTACAGAGTAGTCAACTATAAGAATGTATAAGTCAACTAATTCCTAGTATAAGTCGACTATGCGTATCAGAAATCCGTTTCTGAGTAGGATTTCGTTTGGGAGTCTGAATTGAATTCCGATTGAATCAATTCTTTGTCCATGTAGGTTTTTTAATTAGAGTAATATTCCTTTGTTTGTACCTATATAAGGCTATAAGGCTATTGTATCTTTGTAATTTTAATCATCCAAGTTTTAATAAATTAAATTTTGATTTTTTCCCCACTCGCTCGTGGATTCATGTAACCCTCGTTCCCAGTGTTTGTATGTCAATACTGGTATCCGATACACAATTTAATCATCGTGGTAACTGGATTGAGGTCGTTTCAGCTCAAGATATTATTTTCCAATATTTGAATTTTTCTAGTTTTTTTTGGAATTTTGGGAATTATTTGAGAAGAATCTCAATTTGGGGTCGATCGGTGTCACTGACTGACTCTGAGTTTTTTAATTAACAATTGGGGATGAATTTCAGAGATCTGACTTCACAACAAGGTTCAGAATGACATTTTCTATTTTTGTGAATTTTGAGAATTTTCCTAAATTAATAGGAGTTTAATCTAATAAAATAATGATGATTAAATGCTTGTTAAAAAATGAAATTAAATAAAAAAATAAAAATAGAAACATATCATAACAAGACTTCAGGTTCAAACCCAAGCCCAATTCAAAATTTTCAAATGACATACACTTTAGCATGTATTATGGGAAAAGCCACATAGCCTATTTAATCTTGCCTTTACCTTTATCTCCTAAAAAACAAAACCCCTTTGATTGTTCTGTCCAGTTTCGAACTCATGACCCCCGTCCCGAAAGACTAATGCTTAAACCACTTTACCAAGGTTGCGTGTGGCTTAGAACCACACACAATCTATTTAAACTCTTGTAGTCCACCTTCATCTCCCATATTAACCACCTGCTTCTTCTTTTCTCCCATTTTTCCCTCCACTCACCCGCACGTACTCCACTCTCACCCCCTACGCACCTCTCTTTCTCTCTCGTTCTCTCCTCTCTCTCTCACTCTCAACCGCTCTCTCTCTCTCTCATATATTACCCTCTCTTTCCCTCTCACTATCTCTTTCCCCCGACACAACCAAGCACCACCAAGCCCCTCGGTAGTGCACACAGTATCCCCATCAGCTTCCCCGTGCGCACGTCTAACTCTGGCAAACTCTGTGGTCCACGCCTCCACCGGCGAACCTTCCCCCATGCCCCAGGCCAAGGACCGAGCTCCTCCCTCTCCTATGCAGCCCGGCAGCCCACGACGCGCTGTCCACCCTTATGTGGTGGCCCTCTCCATCCTCAACAGCACCCCAACCTCCTTGCATGCCTCTCGCATGGCCAGGCCATCCCCTTGGCCGACCTCCCATGCTGGCCGAGCCCCATACCACAGCCATTGGCTGCCACACCAACCCCCTTTCCGCTGCGCTTTACTCCCCCTGCACAGCCCAGGCGTGAGCACCTCCCACGCGAGCCCAATGCAACCGAGCCCCGGCAACACACCCTTGCGCATCCAGCCCCATCTCCCCTCTCTGGCAGCGCCTCCAACTTCCCCATCCAGCCGCATCAACACCCCCGAGCACAGCAGCCATAGCAGCCCGTGGCAACTCCGCCTTGTCATCGGAGCGCGATACCTCTCCGCGAGCCTCCTTGACCCCCGTTGGCCGTGCCCATCTTCTCTTGCTGCGTGAGTCCCCCTCCCTCAATTTATTCTCTCACATATATATATTTACATGTGTGTGTTATAAATGCATGGGTGTTTGGTTGTGCATTTGTACTGTAATTTATATGTGTGGGATGACATCTTCCACCTCTCCGTGGATCGCCGTCGGCGAGCGCGATCGCACCCGCGCCCTTTCTGGCGAGATCCTTTATCCGTCAACCTCCTCCGCGGCCTTCGCCGCCTCTGCCGGTGCGCCGTAAGTCACCCCAATGTGTGAATCTTCCCTATCTTTCTTCCTTTCTCTTTTATAATTTTGCATGCTTGTTAACATATATATATATATATATAAATGTATGTGCATTAATATGTTTAAGGGTAAACATGTAATAATGTGAAAGTGTGAGTTATTTGTGAGAGAGTGTGTGTGTGGGTGCTGTTGTGTGTGCGTGAGTAGGTATGTATGTTGGTGTGTGTATAAATAGATATATATGTATGTATGTATATTAGTATGTGTACATATATGGTATGTATGTATGTGTATACTTATATATAAGTGTGTGTACGCGTATGTATGTGGTGTGTGTTTGTATACGAGGCGTATATCGGTACGTGTATATTATTATATTCGTGTTCATGGTTCGGTTGTGTGTTGCAGCGATGCGGACTCGTTCGTGAGATCTGAACTCGGTAACAGGAGATTCGGAGTTGTGCCCGTTAAGGACTCAATACCATGGCGACTCGAAGACTGATCCATGGAACGATCCATAGAACGGTACCGATTCGTGCAGTGAAGACCAGACGGCGATTCGGTTCTAAAATTGTGTCATTTCGTGTGAGTGTTTGCTTTTGTATCATTTTCTCTATTTACTATTTTTAGTAGTGTTTATATGTTACTTGTATTATTACATGTGACTATCTATTTTATTTTACCAGTTTGATTACCTATATCACTTCATGAGTCATCAGTGACCGTACACCTTATTCATATAGTTGATTTGAGCGATTATCAGTGTCAGTTCATGTGTTGGTATTTTGTTGCTATTGGCTTAGGCCTAGTATTGGAATACCTGCACTGTGACTTGATTCGATCTATAGACTAACTGGCCGAGTTTATATTTGAGCACCAGACGTATATAGACCTTGTATTATATAGACCTTGTATTTTGATATTGAGATATTAGACTTGTACCGCTTCATGTATAAATGATTACCATTTTTGAATTCGGATTTAGTTATGATGTCTGTTAGTCTCTGTCTATGGGATTGATCTTGAGATGATTGATTAAATAGGAGATTTTTATTAAAAGGACGAGATCTTGGACTTGTTAAGTAGACTTAATTGGATTGGAGTTGACTTGGAGGTTGAGGAATAGACATTGATTGGGTTGACCTGACCTGGTGGATTTTATAGATATATATACTTGATATGTTATTTGAGTTTGAGATCTTGTGATTGACCTGGATAGAGTGAGAGTAGGTGATGCTCTTTATTGGATTGGAGTGTGAAAATTTGATTAGATATTTTAGAACATGTAGTTATTTCAATTATTGAGATTCGGATATATCGGTGACATAAATGATGGATATATCGATGACTTGAGGATCAGTGTCTAGACCTATTTCTGTAATCATTCATGTTACTGAAAGTGACTGAGAAAGGATTTGTTTGACCGTAAAACCTATACAGTCCTATTGTTCATCGTATACACGTTACTGATACCGTTTACGGTCCTAATATTGTTAATGTATTATTACTGTCACCGTATCGTCCCGGTATTCTAGTAACTTGAATATTGATTATTTAACTGAATTAAATAATAATGTAAAAAGATAACTTACACTGGGATTGAGAAAATTGATGGAGGAGACGTCTGTATTTTAGGTGGACCTAGGATACAGGTTGCGCAACTGAAATGAGGGTTCCACTGTAGGGTTCTTGGGGATGACTGCATCCATCTGATATTACTACTATTGCTGTTACTGAATACCTAGTGGTACGGACTTGGTTCAGCGCCAGGCATCTGGGGCCATGGTCCCGAGTATGTAGGGATCCACCCACCTAAAGTATGGACAATATCTCCAACCAATCAGTTTCAATAAATTAGGACCTTGATTGACACGTGTAGTAGGCGTAGTATAGGATGCGTCTACTGCATGTGGTAATTGGTGTTCGTTGCCATAATTAATAACAAATCGAAATCTTACATTGGCATTGTAAACTGAACTTGATATATATATATATATATATATATATATATATTATATATATATATATATATATATGACTGATTGTAGACATCTGATTTTGTACTGATTGGCTTTATTACTTTCTAGTCATGTTTTATATGTTATTTTTGTTTTATTCCAGTATATATGTTTCCTAATCTTCTTGCATTTATATTCACATGCCTTTCCCTTTTATTCTTACACATTCACTGATTCCCTGAATTTGCAGATCCAGATTTGGGGCTATTTATTGTTGCTCAGGTATTTGAAGAGGATCACAGGTATCCTGAGGAGCATTAAGTTCTCTTTGTTCGATACTGGTATTATTACTTTATTATATTCCTGTCGTTTCTTGTGATTCTCAATATATAAGACTCATTGCTTATTCTTTTTCTTTATTTGTCTATTATCATGTGTGGTTATTCATATGTTATATTGCAGTGTTATCATGTCATCATAGTAATTATATAACCGGTTTAGGTTACTTTAGGCTTAGAGTATATGCGTGGGGTATTTTCCTCGCGAATATACGTCGCCGACTCTCGTCACGACTCCGCTTCTACGTATTTTGGGAAGCGGGGCGTGACAGAGTTTTCTTTGTATCAGAGCCAGACTCGACATAAAACGGACCTGATTCTTATCGGTAACTTGAAACGAGCGATGGTTACACTGCAATATACATATACTATCCATACGATGATATTGACTCCATTTGGAATTGATCGTCTCCCTTTTCAAATCCATGATTCCAACTCTTCTTTCAGAGAAGTTTGGATCTCTCCTTAAAATATTCATATCAACTCTTTTACCGGTTTGGTCTCTTGAAATCGGTTACTCCATGTGAAAGCCAGTAGCAAAGATCAGAGCAAACGGCGGAAGCATAGTGGACCCATGATGCAATAAGAAGAGACGTGAAAGCTTGATATTATCTCCCTTGATTTTGATTCTTTTATAATTTTCCTGCTATATTGGAATTTCAAGGACAAATTTTTTAGGTGCGTAGGATTGTAACCCTCGGTTCCCAGTATTTGTATGTCAATACTGGTATCCGATACACAATTTAATCATCCTGGTAACTGGATTGAGGTCGTTTCAGCTCAAGATATTATTTCCTAATATGTTGAATTTTTGTAGATTTTTTGAAATTTTTGGAAATTATTTGAGAAGAAACTCAATTTGGGGTCAATCGGTGTCATGGACTGACTCTGGAATTTTTAATTAAAATCAGAGATGAATTTCAGGGATCCGACTTCACAACAAAGTTCAGGATGACATTTTTTATTTTTGTGAATTTTTGAGGATTTTCCTAATTAATAGGAGTTTAATCCAATAAAATAATGATGATTAGATGCTTGTTAAAGATCACAGTGAATTGATGGGCATCAAGATCAATGGTGATTTGGTCAAATACTAGAGTAGAAGATTTTAACAAGCTCAGGACAATAATAAGCTTCATACTCAGAATTATCATAAACCAATGTGAATAAATTCCTCTCCCTAATCCTATCAAGAAACATATGGACATACCCACTGACATCACTAAGGATCCTAGAAAAATGTTTTTCAACAAAAATAGTAGTGTCCATGAATTGAAATTTGGAGAAAAAATGTTTTTCAGCAAAAATAGTAGGTGCCATGAATTGAAATTTGGAGAAAAAGATAGGAATTCAAAAACCTCCCCTGGAATTCGTGGGGGGAATCAAAACTGAATTGCACAGAGCAATCCACATTGAAACGCGCAGAGTTTGCTATAGATCTGGGATCTAAAAAGGAAATCGACCATAGAAAAATTTCTCGGCGCGTAGGACTCTTCAGAAATGCCGCGGATCTGCAGCTTTGGCAGAGAAAACGCGGTAGATTTAGGGAGGCAGAGGGAGGGATTTTTTTTGGTGGCGACGCGCTCGACTATTCTCTCCAGATATGATCTCAAATTAGGGTAGAATGGAGAGGTTTTATAGAGGCCTGAGAAGGATGTGTCCTCTTTTTTGCCCCTAGGTAAAAAAACGTAAATAAGTTACCTAGGGTTTATTTCTAAATTTTATTGGTATATTTATAAGAGAGAGAAACCTAGGTGTCATTTATCAATTAATCTAATTTTTTTTATTTTGTTTTCTTGGTTTCTATACAATTTTATTTATTAAAGAAAGAAAAAATTGACAATATTTACAAGAAGCGTCCCAAAAAGATTTACAATGAATTAAAGGAGGGCCTGATCACGTGTAGACTGGGTCGCAAAGACCCAGTTTTAAAGTCCCATGTGACTCTGGCTCAGTGGTGTAGAATGGTTTAAATCTTTGACTATTGACTTTAAAATACTACCATTCTTGGGATCAGAGATTTCAACATCAACAGACCATCTGGTTTTCAGTTTATCAGGAAAGAGGTGGAGCCTGCAATTGTATAACAAAACCTTTTGTTCAGGGACAAAATTCTTCCGATTTATTGATCGGTCATGGAAGTGTTTCGTTCTCTATTTAGAAATTCGAGCATTATTGTAAGCTTCATTTCGTATTCTTCAAAGCTCAGAAATCTGGAATTTTCTTAAGTTATCAGCTTTCTTCAAGTCGAAATTCAATTGTTTAATCGCCCACGAAGCATGGTGCTCAAACTCCACAGGCAAATGACATGGTTTTCCAAATATAACTCGATATGGAGACATTCCTAGGACAGTTAAGCACATAAAGTATTAACAAGTTTGATGGACCAGTCCTTACGATTCTGTCCTATGGTCTTCTCCAAGATGAGTTTAATTTGTCTATTTGTTACCTCCACTTGTCCATTTGTTTGAGGATGGTAATCCGTGGATAATTTGTGAGAAATAGAGTACTTCCGCAATAGGGCTTCAAAAGCCCGATTACAGAAATGACTCCCGTTTATCGCTTATTATCGCACGGGGGTCTCCGAAGCGTGAAATGATAGTTTCTCTTTGAAACTTGATGACACTCGATTGTCATTCGTCCAAGTTGGAACAGCTTCAGCCCACTTAGAAATATAATCTACGACTACCAATATGAATTGGTTGTCGTAGGACATTGGAAGGGGTCCATGAAATCAATGCCCCACAAGTCGAAAATTTCTACTTTCAGGATTGGTGTAAGGGACATCATGTCCTTGTGTGTGACTGGACCCGTCATCTAGCATTTTGCACAGAGTTCGCAAAGAGTGTAAGAGTCCTTGAAGAGAGTGGGCTAGTAGAATCCACTCTGAAGAGCTTTCTCAGCCGTCTTTCGTGCACCAAAGTGTCCACCACAAGCAAACTCATGACAAAATGTCAATGCGCTGTGATGTTCATTCTCAGGAAGACACCTTTTAATGATTTGATCAGGGCAATATTTGAATAGATATGGTTCGTCACAAAAGAAGAACCGTATCTGTGTCAAAAAGTAGTACTTGTCCTGATTTGACCAACTCAAAGTGTGTTTGCCTGATTGCAAGGTAATTTGCAATGTCAGCATATCAGGGCTCTTTACACATCACAAAGATGTGTTCGTTAGGAAAATTTTCGTTGATTGGTATCATCTCTACTGGTGCATTAGGAATCCTTGAAAGGTGATCAGCCACCACATTTTTGACGCCCTTTTTATCCTTTATTTCTAGATCAAATTCTTGCAAAAGAAGTATCAACGAATAAGCCTAGCCTTAGCATCTTCCTTTTGCATCAAATACCTAAGGGCAGAATGGTTGGTGAAAATCGTTGTCTTAGACCCTAGAAGGTACTGGCGGAATTTCTCCAAC
>JAVJIF010025361.1:0-50620 GCA_038442645.1 Agave tequilana | reverse complement strand
TGCTGCCAGCAGAAACTATAAATCCACCTGCATCAAAGCCATTTCGGGATGCCGATACATCTACACTCATCGCCCAAAGGTTCTGGCTCCAAACAATTCGGCTAACCCCTCTCTGGTAGACGGTCCTCTTTTCCACCATCAGCTTCTCCCTCTGATCTTGATATTCCTATTGCCTTTCGAAAAGGTAAATGGGCATACACTGATCACTTTATTTTGAATTTTATTTCTTATGATCACCTAAACCTCACTTTTCGACAGTTTGCTCTCTTTATTATCTGAGTCAATACCCAGGTCTTATACAGAAACTTTATTGGTACATACCTTGAAACAGGCTATGGATGAGGAGATGAAAGCTCTTACTTTTAGAGAAACCTAGAAGTTGGTTTCAGCACCAACAGATGTGGTTGTTGGTTGCCACTGGGTCTTTACTTTAAAGTACCGCCCAAGTTGATTTGTGGATAGATATAAGGTCAAGCTCGTGACCAAGGGTTATACTCAGACATAAGGCATCAACTATTTGAGACGTTCTCGTCAGTTGTCAGGATGAACTCTATCAGGATTATGTTCTCCATTGCTATTAACTTGTCATGACTATTGTTCCAGCTAGATGTGAAGAATGCCTTCTTATATGGGGATCTTCAGGAGGAAGTATATATGGAGTAACCTCCAGGTTATGTTGCTTAGGGGGATACTAAAGTCTGTCGTCAAAAGAAGGCCATATATGGACTCAAGTAGAGTCCAAGGGCGTGATTTGAGAAGTTCAGTCTTACCATTTCTGGTAACGACTTTCGTCGATGTCATTCAGATCACTCTGTTTTCATTCAGCGCACAAAATCTGACATTGTCGTTCTGTCTGTTTATGTTGATGACATTTTACTGACTGGTAGTAACTCAACTGGTATAGTGGAGACTAAAATGTATCTCAAGCATCATTTTATGACCAAGGACATGGGACGTCCAAAATACTTTCTGAGAATTGAAGATGCACATCAAAACACAGTGTACTTCTTTCTAAGCGAAAGTATGCTCTGGACCTTCTGGAGGAAACAGGATTTTGGGATGCAAGCCTGCTAATACATCAATGAAAGCCAATGTGATTTATGATTTGATGACAATCATACATTTAATGATCAGGAAGATATAGGAGATTAATTGAGAAGCTGATCTATCTTACGGTGACTATGCCTGATATAACTTTTGATGTAGGAGATTCATGCATCAGTCAGAGAGACCCATTGGTTAGTTGCGATGAGGGTTCTCGTTTACATCAAAAGTTGTCCAGGAAAAGGGTTGGTGTATAGGAAACATGGACATGTACGCATTTCTGGATACTCTGATTCAGGGTATGCTGATGATCGAGATGATAGAAAGTCTACTACTACCTATTGCACCTTATTAGAGGAAATTGGTGATTGAAAGAGCAAAAAATAAGGTATTGTGTCTCGCTCAAGTGCTGAAGCTGATGATCGAGATGATAGAAAGTCTACTACTACCTATTGCACCTTTATTAGAGGAAATTTGGTGATTTGGAAGAGCAAAAAATAAGGTATTGTGTCTCGCTCAAGTGCTGAAGCTGAGTATAGAGCTATGTCTCATACGACATGCGAGATGGTGTGGTTAAAAAATTTACTGATGAAACTTGATTTCAGACAGCCTGAACCCATGTCTATGCATTGTAATAATCACTCTGTCATCTATATTGCCCAGAATCTAGTGTTTCATGAAAGGACCAAACACATTGAGATTGACTGTCACTTTTCAAAGATGTTTGGATCAAGAAGGTGGTTATATTTTAGTTCACACCATTTTCGAAGCAGTTAGTTGATTTACTTATCAAAGCTATCTTACCTCAGGTTTTTCTAATCTTTGTAACAAGCTGGGCATATTGGATGTCTATGCTCCAGTTTGAGGGGAGTGCTTAGTTATTAGTATTTGGGTTATTGGGTTATTATTTACCCATTTATTCTTCTATATATCTTGTAACTCCCTTTTAGCTAATATACAATTTTCTTTTAGGGTTTTTTATTTCTCTACATTTCTCTTTTTTAATTCCCTGTCAATAGAACAAAGTTGACCCCCAACCTGCAAAGAAAAGAATTATGTAGCAAGTATCGACTCGTATTTGTTTGTATCAGCCAATACAAAGAAACTATCAACCGAAACGAGGACAATATCGACCAATACGAGCCGATACGAGATGATATGAGCCTTAGATGTCCGATTCTGATTCTACATACTGATTCTGTATCGGAATCGGCTGATATTTCGAACAACGCTCTGGAGCTTCTGATCATATAACTAGAATAAAGGTATTTTATCCACTTTGAATTCAATATCCTCAATACTAATAAGATTGGCAGATTTCTACATTTTACACTCAAAACGCAAGCACTGCTAAGGCTACATCGTGTTTATCACTCTCTTCCGTTATCTATGTCCCAAAATTCTCGTTTACTTTGCTATTGGTTAGCAAATTTACTGGATCTTTGAATTGTTTGGTAACTTTCTTGATTGTGTTGTATGTTTTAGGAGCTTGAGATGGGATATTGGGAGAAGACATTAGTCTAGAGGCTTTTATCACTCGAGGTAGATCCTACAATGTTAACATGCTACAGTTATATTTCTTACTTGGTATTGATTGTTGTTTATATCATTCATAATTGCAAATTTGAAAAAGCAAGTTCTTACTTTGAATCATATCTTCATTAGATTAAGAATCATGTCAATCGGGTAAGCATCATCATAAATTTTATCCTTTGTGAGTCAATAAAAAAATTAATAGGCTTTTGAATTAGTGCATCTAATGTTTAGGACATGTCAAGTCACTTAATTTCTGGTTTAAGTACTTTATTATATTTGTGGATGATTGCTCTCATGTAACTTGAGTATATTTAATAAAAAGTCGTCCGGAAGTGTTTTGTACCTTCTCAAAAATTTTAAGTTGAAATCAAGAATTAAGTTGGTCCAATTGTACGTGTTTTAAGATCAAATAATGCAAAGTAAAAGAAAAGTTCATTTTTTTGTAGATTTTTATGTTTGTCTCTATGTAGCATGGATACCTCTATTATAAAGCCACACCCATGTCAAAAAAGCGGACAACTGTGTCGGACACCTACATTTCCTTGAACATAGACTTCTCAAATTTATCATCAATCATATGCAAATTTTTAAACTTATGATATTGTTGGGCACCGCTTGGATACTTAATCTATATTTCTCTAAAAAAAAATTTTGTTCATATTACATATTTGAGATATATTTATTTTTCCTTGTGTATCGAAGACTATTTTAGTGAAACAAAAAATGCATCAAAATATTAACTTGAATAAAATTATGATAAGCTTACATATGTTTCAGTATAAGAAATTAGACACATTGAACCAAGTGTATGAACTTTTAGATGCAAACATATGACTATGCATGGATATTTATGCATTCTTGTTATTATTTATATACATATTCTACTCTCATGTCGCAGTGTCCCCGTGTCCTACTTTTTAAGAAAATGTTGTCCCGTGTCACAGTCCGTGCTTCTTAGGTTTGTCTGCATAGTCCATCAACCATCATATTCTTATACTCAACAGAATGATATTGCAGTACATAAACACTTGCATTTGTTAGAAATTGCATATACACTTTTGATTCACATGAAAGTTCCTAAATTGTTTTGGTAATGTAGTTCTTACAGCTCATCAATTGCATGCCTTCTCATGTATTTGAGGTAGAAGTGGATCGGGTTAACCCGAACCCAACTTAGGAAATGCCAACTCAAAAAGACCGGATTGAGTTTAGGTTAACCCTTCGGGCAACTCGACCTAACCTGAACCTAATACAAATGAGTATAATTTACATAAATTATTTTCTTTTTCTAGGTTTGAAATTATCTAATATTTGTTACCAGATCTTGTATTTAACTCTGTTTAACAATCCAATTCGAACCTGACTTGCCTGATAATGTTACTCAAACAGGGAAATTTAAGTCGGTTTAGGAGGTTCAACAAGAGTCAGGTGGGTTCGAGTTTGGGCATATAATGTGTTCGATTTGGGTCATGGGTTAGCCTTCAACCCGGTCCAACCTAACCAGATTGCATCCCTAACTTGTCAGTTAGATCCCATACTCTTTACTTTATCCACACTAGTCTCTTTTCTTTTACCATCAAAAGTTTTTGGTGTGTATTTGTTCATGACAACTGTACTAATAACACTAAGCATGGTTTCAAATATCGCTGATTTTGATATATATCAAAATAGCGTAATAGATTTTTTAGGTACATGATACAATATTAACCTATAACATCGGTCGATATCAGGGCCGATATTGTCGATATGGTCGATATTTGGAGATATTGACGATATTAATAGGAAAAAACTATTGGTTGATACTAATATTGACATCGAGATTAGGGGTGGCAATCTTAACCCGATTCGAAGACCCAAACCCGAACCTATCTCGAAATTTCCGCATTTGGATGACAAGTAGTCGGTTATGGGTTGAAATCGAGCCAACCCGCCTCACCCAATTACTAATCTTGTCAGGTTAGAATTAGGACCGGAGTTGACCTAATAGAACCCATTTATATATTTTGTTACATTAACCAGCGCATAAACAACATAGAATTGGCCTAACAGTTAGTGTGTTGTTTGTACTATGTTGGCATTGGGTTCAAATCTTAGCAGCTTCAAATTTATTAGACATATAATTTTTTAATTAAACCAATAAAGCACACCTGACCCGATTGATAAATCAGATTACCCGAGCCAGGTTCAGGTGACCTGACTATCAACTGGGTTAGGTATGGGTCAAGGCCTTTGACCCGATTGTTAATCAGGTAGGGCCATAATTAATCGAGTCAATTTTGATTCGACCCTACCCGCCCCGATTGCCACCTAATCAAGACTTTAAACCATGAAACCAAGTTAGACCCATGAGCTATTAAATGTGTTTCTTAGAATCCTATAGGACTCAAAACGGGTACACATATCAATCCTAGTTTGAGTAAATTTGTGATTTTTGTTAATGTTATACTTTTATCCAAATCCAATTTGAAAAGAGATATCTAATGAAGTCTGATGATGATGATCATGTACATTTGCTTTTAAGTCTGCCCCTCATGTCTTCATAATCATTTTAGGACACATAGATGCTATGCCACCCAAACAGGAAAATATCCTACAAGTGTATGAAGCGCGATGCTCCAGTTTCTGATGTACAATCAGGTCAGAATATAACTGTCCTTTTTTATCATTCTCTTTATCTGACGATGATGCTCCTATATTGATTGTCTTAATAAACTGAAGTCATACCTCACATTTTCTATAAAATTTCGTCTCATGCTCACCCCTCCCCATCTTTTCATGTTTTTTCTTCTATTGATTCTCACCCGATTCCTAAGTCTCTACCAGAGGCCTTATCGAATTTAGGTTGGCGAGCAGCTATGCAAGAAAAGATGGAAGATTTAGAGCAAAATGGATCAAAAGAGTTAGTAGTAGTAGTTGGCACCTCCTCCAAATGGGAAGAGGATGGTAGTTGTCTATGGGTGTATAAAGTGAAACTCAATTGCTATAGTTCTTTTGCTTACTTAAAGACCGGTGCCCAAAGAGTATTCTCAAATGTATAGAGTTGACTATCATCGTACCTTCTCCCCTATGGCTAAAATGACCGTTGCACGCCTTCTCACTTCCTTTTTTGCTACTAATCATTCGTCGTTGCATCAACTCAACATTATGAATATTTTTTTCATGATATTCTTGATGAAGAGATACACACGGAGTACCCACCTCGAGTAGTGGCTTAGGGGAGTTTCGGCAAGTTTGTCAACAGAGGAAGTTTTTATGAGTTGAAACAGTCTCCTAGAACAATAGATCTTCTATTAGTTATATAGTAATAGATTGAATATATTATGCACTTATCATAGTATTAAGATTTAATACTTGAATGTTGCCATGTAAAATGTAACATTGTGCAAGTCTTACATGCTGACGCCTTAATATCAATGCATTTAAACAAAATATAATTTTGAAAAAGAAAAAGAAAATATATATGATACTTAGGTTGCGTAGGAACCTGTTCCATGACCCCTCTGTAATAATTGAACCTTCTGAGAGTCCCTCGAATGAATAGTCCTATAATATAAACTCATGTTACAAACTCAAGGGAACATCTTACAAACCAAAGGAAAAATCTAAAAGCTTGAAATGGAGAAATCCAGAACAAATATATACAATGGCGGTTTGTATGAAAAGTAAACTCTTAATTCAGAAGATTACCGCTGCTATTATCAATTTATCATTCTAATGTATTATGAGTTGACATCACAAACAACCATATGCGATAAGTGAGAAAAAATAAACCAATAATACTGGGATAGTTCTCCAGATAGGTTAGATCCAACAAAGAAAACAACATTCATGGTTGATGACAATAAAAAGAAAAGGGAGAAACAAATGATCCCTTATCATCATGTAACCTAATACATTTTCAGGGCAAGTTGCTAGCTTCAAGATGGGAATTGCATATTGAGTTTACTAATAAAACTTCACCCAGGGATGGAGTGTGCCTTACCATAAATGTGTGAGGGGTAGGGGGGGGGGGGGGGGGGGGTGGGTGGGAGGGGTGTTACTTCCCAAAGGATTTGGAGCCAAATTATTCCCGTTCAAATCCGATGTTAGGTTATGTCACACAGACAGACACATGAAGACACAAATATGCAAAGTCTTTAAGAACTTAGGACACAAATACATCGTGGACACAAGAATGAATTAACATTATGTGTATAAACATATATAAAGAAATAAGATAAAGTATAATATAATCTCAAGATTCATAAACAAATCATATGAATGCAATTTCAAGTAAACTCTAAGTCCTAGTCAAATAACCATAAAAACTAATCACCATCTGGCTAGGATTCAAGGTCATATGCATGCTGGTTTCTTAGACACGTGTCCACTAAGTTTTATGCATGTTTCGGACGTGTCGAACACGAATAATGTAGCCTTTGACACAAATTGATGCAACATAGATGTTAGGCCAATCAAATAGAAGATCTAGTCTCTTAAAGTTCATTTATATTATTTAAAAAGACTAAAAGCCAACAATCAATAATTTAAAGTTTTTTTTCTTATGCATCAATACACAAAATGAATGACCAAAAGTAGCATGTTGCTTAAATATATGATTTTGGGCATTGATCCGACCATTTGATCATGATCTAAATACTTAAAACCCCTTGTATACTAATTTTGTTAGGTTCCAAACATTCTATGGCATTAAACTAAGAAATTCGCTAATAAATTTTGTATCTATTCGATGCATGGGGGGAAAGGTTTTTGTTGTTTTTAAGCACTCTAAATGATATGGACCATGTTGAACAGAGTGTATCTTCAACTTGATTTTTCTAACATCAAATCTGATTGGAAGGATTTAAAAGCAAATCCTTCCCAAAAGAGCCAGTCTCTCTTTCTCACTCGTTTGCGTGCGTGCGTTATTTTAGCTTCATGCAGAAAAAAGTGTACACAAATATTAGATAATCTCATCATAGCAACTCTCTGACAACTCAAAATTGCATTAATACAAACTTAAAGATTCTAATTCAATATTTGCATTCAAAAGCATTATTCTTTGAATTTTTGACATGCATCAGATGCTTTTCATGTTCTTTTACCTTTTACCTTTCTTCTTTTCTCTCTTTTTTTAGCATTTTCCTTAAGTATTCTAAGCAATTTATACTATTAAAGTCTCAGTCACTACACCAAAACTCCAAAGTTGTGGTGAGGGTTGAGAATATTATATTTACATTTTAACATGCCCCCACGTAGATCGAGCGCCCTTTCATGGTTGAAATCTGAGCTTTTTGCATAACAGAATTTTTTAATTCACTTTTTAAATGCGTTTAGTGGGAAGTGAACCTGGGTTGCTCTGATATCATATTAAGTCCCTGCAGCTACACCAAAACTCTTCTTTTTGGTGAGGATTAAGGATATTATATTTATATTCTAACATATCCCATTTAGGATTAGCTATCGTAATTTTAGGCGTAAACAACATGAATTATGCATATCACTACTCAAGTCTATCCAAATCACTGGTTACATTATTAATGTCTTTGTGATTACCAATCTGTATTTTTTTTTCCTCTCTGATTTTCTAGACTTGCATCAATTACTTCATCACCTTTCAAATAGTCACTTTCCAGTTTATTATTTACTATATTATCTTCCATGTTATTTGAATTATCAATAACTTAACATCACGAACAATCTTCTCTACCTGAACACTCTCCTTTTCCCCATTTTCACTAACTTCCTTTGCATTCTCTTTGGCACAATCTTCCTTAGCAAAACACCCTTAGTTTCCTTGTTTTCTTGCATCTCTTTTGAAATCTCCTTAGACACCCCATACTACTTTAGTACGGCAAAGAGATACCTAAGGGCCGAATCTATTACACTTTTACATACCTCAGGGATTCATTCAAACTCCACTCTATTATATGCATCTTCCTCATCTTCAATTTGCATAGAGACAAAATTAAAGAGAATTATAAAGGTTGATATTTAACAAACAATGAGCAAATGCAAGATGTTCACCAAAAGTCATTTGCAGAATCAATGTAAAAAGAAACCCCAATGAGGCTCGCCAGGTTGCAAGATCAAAGAAATAAGTACATACTCAAAGTTATTTTGTGGCTTAAAAGTGTGCATTCAAGTTTAATTTATCAGTTGGCAAGTCATTATGTTATGAGATAATATTAGCACGGATTTTGGACTTGGGATGAAAAATTAAGTCTTCGAGTTGTCAGAAGTGACAGATCCTTGACAAAAGAGGATTACCCTTGGCTCATACTAAAATAACTTAAACCTAATCTCACCTTTGCCCGTGGATGTAAGAATGAACAGTGAATCTTGTTAAAGGTAGGACGGTTCTCAATCTAATATGGCTTAGCAATTCGTTATTATTAGTTAGTTCTCATAGTAAGTAGGTTAGCCCAAAGGGGGCCTACCCACATGAGCCAGCCCACCTAGGAGTGAGTCTTGAAAGGTGCAACTTTGAGTCACATAGATCACTATTGTGTTCGGGAGAAATCTGAAAAAATTTAAAAAAAAAAATAAAGGGTCAGTAGGAATGTAAGAGAGAATAAAAAGAAAGAAGCGAGTGTTCTTCACCGTAGTGGACACAAAAATTAAGGTTTCTACAAGAAATCATGAAGGAATAAGGTTGGATGAGTTTTGATCTTCTTGAAGGAGGATCACATTTTAGTAACGATGAGGTCTGTTCTAGCGAAGAATTCCAGGTCAAGAGAGGTTGAACATATGTGCCTTCTTCAATTTGCAAAGAGACAAAATTAAAGAGAATTATAGAGGTTGATATTCAACAAACAACGAGCAAATTCGAAACGTTCCCCATCAGTCATTGCAGATCAATATAAAGAGAAACCCCAATGAGGCTAGCTAGGGTGCAAGATCAGAGCAATAAGTATATGCTTAAAGTTATTTTGTGGCTAGTTAATAATAGTACTAGAATTAGGATTTTGCAATACTAATTGTATTAGAATTAGAGATTTTCTTATCATGTTATTATAATGCTTATATATTCGGGCTTTGCCCTCATCAATAATAATTCAATTCAATTCTCTTTAAATTCAAGTTTCATGGTTTAGAGTCTCTTACAAAAGAAATATCTATTAATTGCCATTGTTACACTATCCTCGAGAATGCGCTGGGTCATGCTCAAACAGCGTGTTCCTAGCACCGACCTACCTTCCGCCTTGTTCGAATTTTAGTTTCATGGTATTGTCATAGCTTTGTTCATCTTTTAAGTTCTAGATCAAATTCAAATGTACTCCTATTCTCTTTGCACTTTGTTAAATTTTTCAACATTGTCAAGTTCCTTGATCGATCGTGCTCGGCTAACATCGACTGGGGCATCAACAACCATTGGTATTAGACTTAACATAGGGCATCCGGTCATGGAAGAGAGCCATGATCAAAAACCATCACCAACTTCAACCCGTGGCCAAGTTTGCCCGCCTTCATCCACATCCGGCCACTGCATGTAAATCTTCATTAGAAGTTCAGCCTTCATCCACATTCGGCCACTGAATGCAAGCTTCATTAAAAGTTCAGCCTTCATCCACATCCGACCAATACATGCAAGTCTCATATATATTTATGACTATTGCATGTTTGTCCTTGCACTTGGTGATTAATATTCTTGCAAAAGTCTCCTTGCATGTTTAATATCCTTTCAAGAAAGTGCTCAGCCTGCTACTTCACCGAAACGTTGCTCCTTTAAGTGCTTGGAACTTGGAAGCACTTTTGATTGAATGTGACTCGGAATCGTTGCTATCAAAGGCGATAAGTTTTCTTGCTTCAAAAACTCTACGCATGACTTGATCCGACCCTGCTAGCGCCCGTCATGCGCGAGAGCATATTGAGTCGACTTTGAGGTTCTCTGACTTCGACTCTCAAATGCCAACAACGTAGGAAACAGCCTCTTCTCGGGTAAGGGAACAACTCCTTCAGCTCCGCCTGCGTCCCCCGTCCCCCATCTCCAATTGCATCTTTTGATGCAATTCCTTTTTGCTCGATATTCGCTTGCAGTCAGTTGGTGAACCTGACGTGAATTCCTTGCAGATCCCAGTCCGATTCAAGCACAAATTCAGACCCACTTTACAATCAAATCCGGTTTCAAACTCCGACCCCAATCCTACTTCAGCTTTGGCCAGACCTGAATCCTTTGCAGATCTGAATTCGAACCGGACCCACTTCAGATTCAACTCAAGTTCAGACACAACTCAATCGAACTACTCTCCTCCTAGACTTTAAATCAGATTCGACTTCTTTTCAAATTCAAATTCAAGCAAGTGAAGTTCTTCCTCGCTGATTGTGGCTTTCTTCTCTGATTTGTCAGCTTCTTTCTCCAAATTCTCATTCACCATGACATTTAGTTCTCTGGCAACTTCTTTTTCGCTCAGCACAGCAGCTTCATCTTCATCAATTTCTCCTTTGACGGATATGTCACTTCTGTCGTCTCTTTTTCGATGGATTTGTCATTTTCTGGCTTCTATTTTTCGACGAATTTGTCACTTTCTGTCGTCTCTTCTTCAATAGATTTTATCACTTTCTTTTCATTAATGGATTTCACATTATTTTAATGCCCACCTTACTTCCAGAGAAAAAGACACTTCGTGGGTTTTTCAGAGTCCAACTCGTGTATACTAAAGTGACTTACAGGCTAAAAGTCCACCTTGCGACACGCGAAGAGACAATTTATCGGGTTTTGGAGTCCACTGTGTGCATTCTAACGCGACTTACAGGCTTAAAGTCCGCCTTGTGACATGCAAAATAGATTAAGGTCAAACTTCAGAAAGTACTCTGTATCGATCAGAATCTCTCCTTGTCTTTCTTCAGAAGATACTCTCAATTGTTTGAAATCTTCTCATTGCCTACACTCATCCAAACTCTTGATGTTTCATCCGTCATGAATTTGCGAGGGAGTGTTCAAGATTCAAGTTTTCCTTTCAGATTTTTTAGCAGATATTTTGTAGATTTTATTTTTATTTCATCCAAACTCACAATTTTCTAGCCATCGTGAGCTTGCGAGGGGTGTTAAGAATAGTATTAGAATTAAGATTTTGCAATACTAATTGTATTAGAATTAGAGATTTCCTTATCATGTTATTATAATGTTTATATACTCAGGCCTTGCCCTCATCAATAATAATTCAATTCAATTCTCTTTAAATTCAAGGTTCATGGCTTAAAAGTGTAAATTCAAGTAAAGTTTATATAGTTGGCAAGTCATTATGTTATGAAGTAATATTAGCATGAATTTTAGGACTTGGGATGAAAAATAAGTCTTTGAGTTGTCAGAAGTGACAAATCCTTGACAAGAGAGGATTACCCCTAGCTCACACTGAAATAACTTAAATAATCTCACCTTTGTTCGATGATGTAGGCATGAACTATGAATCTTGTTAAAGGTAGGAATGGTTCTCAAGCTGATATGGCTTAGCAATTTGTTACTATTAGTTGATTCCATAGAGCGAGTCCCGAAAGGTGTGACTTTGAGTCACGTGGATCACTGTTGCGTCCGAGATAAATCAAAAAAATAATAATAATAAAGGGTCAATAGGAACCTAAGAGAGAGAATAAAAAGAAAGAGGTGGGTGTTTTCACCATGGTGAACACAAAAATTATGGTTTCTACTAGAAATCATGAAGGAATAAGGTCAGGTGAGTTTTGATCTTCTTGAAGGAGAATCAGTGCTACCATTAAGAGTTTGTTGTAGCGAAGAATTTCAGGTCGAGAGAGGTTGGGTAAATGTGCGCTTCTTTAATTTGCTTACAGACAAAATTAGAGAGAATTATAGAGGTTGATATTTAACAAAAATGAGCAAATGCAAGATGTTCACCAAAAGTCATTTGCAGAATCAATGTAAAGAGAAACCCCAATGAGGCTCGCCAGGTTGCAAGATCAAAGAAATAAGTACATACTAAGTTATTTTGTGGCTTAAAAGTGTACATTCAAGTAAAGTTTATATAGTTGGCAAGTCATTACGCTATGAAGTAATATTAGCGCATATTTTAAGACTTGGGATGAAAAATTAAGCCTTCAAGTTGTCAGAAGTGATAGATCCTTGATAAGAGAGTATTACCCCTGACTCACACTAAAATAACTTGAATCTTATCTCACCTTTGCTCGTCGATGTAGGCATGAACCATGAATCTTGTTAAAGGTAGGAATGGATCTCAATCTAATATGGCTTAGCAGTTTGTTATTATTAGTTGATTCCCATAGTATGCTGGTTTAACCCAAAGGGGACCCACCCACATGAGCCTCAGCCCACTCAGAGGAGTGAGTCTTGAAAGGTGTGACTTTGAGTCATGTAGATCACTGTTGCGTCCGAGAGAAATTAGAAAAAATAAAATAAAGGGTTAGTAAGAGAATAAAAAGAAAGAAGCAAGGATTCTTCACCATGGTGGACACAAAAATTAAGGTTTCTACAAAAATATCATGAAGGAATAAGATCGGGTGAGTTTTGATCTTCTTGGAGGAAGATCAGTGCTACCATTTTAGCAACAATGAGTCTGTTGTAGCGAAGAATTCTAAGTCAGGGGAAGTTTGGTAAATGTAACCTTCATCTTTTCCTTATTATGATTATGCTCTTGAATCTATAGACAAAACACTTGAGAAGTGAGAGTAAATTAGTGATTGTAAAAACTTTATTCGCATTGATAGTGGATTATCTGTTGTTACTTGCCCTATGATTTTTCTCGTAAAGGTTTTCCAAAAAAATCTGTCTTTTGATGTGATTGTTCTCGGTTGACAGCATAGATCTGTTATTCAAATTTTGTCGATAATTGTGCAGGAAATCTATAATTGACTATTTGTAACAAAATCTTATTGGTATCAGAATGTGTAATGGAGAATATAACATCAAACAATCAAATGAATTCTCTCAATGGAAGCAATTGAATGATTAGAAGACAAGACACAGATGGAATTACTATATTGAAAAGATTTGCATGGCTTTTTAGGAGAAATAGCCAAGCTGGAAAAAACTTCTAAGACAGATTGGGAAAAGTTAGATCGCAAAGTTATCGAATATAACAGGCATAACTGGATGTGATTCAGTGTTCTATCGTGTACCACAGAGGAGTCAGTATATACGTTGTAGAGGATCATGAAGAGTTTCCACAAGAAAAAAAGTACAATGAAGTCATGAACAAGGCATTCTTAATTCAAAAACTGGTGAATCGAATGTACTGGTAAATTTGAAGTATAAGGACGCCAGTTCGATTACACAGTATCAAAAGAAAGTGAAGAATATTGTGAACTAGCTAGCATCTACAAAAGCCCCTTTGAATAACAGTTGCAAGAATTACTATTGTTGAGTTCCCTTAATAGTTAAGAAATGCTCATGGTGTCGTTAAGCAAATTAAGGCTTGATGGGAAGTCTCAATTAAAACTGAATACAGTGACAACCGATCTTCAGAATAATAAGGTTAGGGAGAAGTATTTGAGGATATCACAGACAAGGTCATTGTTGTTGAAAATTGAAGGGAAGATCCAAGAACAGAAGGAAAGGCCAAAATCTAAGTCCGAGAATCAGTCACACCCAAGGAAAGATCTAGAGTGCTATAATTGCAGAAAGAAGGGCCAATTCAAAGTACAAGGAGAAAATCGAGGGAGATGTTAAAGGTCATAAATGTTAGATCTAAGTTCACAAGTCAGTCACAATTGAGGAAAAATCTAGAATGCTATAACAGCAGAAAGGACCACTCTGCAAAGTTATATAAAGCACCAAAAAATTAAAAACTCAAAAGAAAAAGGAGAAAAGAGAAGAAAGTCGGGCAATTAGGAGACGACCGCACTTGTGGAGGATCTAATTGTTTTCTCAATAGAGGATCTACTGTGCATCTATATGATCGTCAAACTCATATTAGATCATAAATTCAGGACTATTCCATCATGTCACTCCAATAAGAGATGTTTGTGTGTAGAGATTATGGTGTAGTGAAGATGGGAAACAAAGACAACACAGATAGTTGGTACTAGAGATGTACATCTTAAGATTATGCAGGTTCCCTTTTAATGCTCAAGGATGTCAAGATTTCCTTTTGAATCTAATGTCAGCACGGAAGCTGGAATATGTAGGTTTCAATATGAATTTCTCTTATGGACGATTAAAGTTAAACAACTATTCATTGATCATGGTCAAGAAGCAAGGCACGGAATGAATGTGGTTGATCAAGATTCTTCTCTGGACTTATGGCATAGCTGGCTTTGAGTACATCAGTTGGAAAAGTTTCATAGTTCTTAAATGAAAGCATCTACAAGCAGAATAATGAACAATCAGCTTGATATATTCATAAATTGTTTGGTGAAAAGTAGCAAAGAGTCTCATTTGCAAAGAAGACCGCAGCAAAGAGGATACATGCATGTAAAGTTGGCTAATGGTGTGGCCCTACACAGGAACAAACATTCAACGAAGCTCGGTGTCTTGTGACCTTCTTGATGATTAGACTAGAAAGCTCTAGGCATACATGATCATGAGCTACACATGTAGCAGTAGAGTGAGCAGTGTTCTAAAAAAATGTTTTACGCGGCCAGTTAAATGGCCGATTAAACATTTTCGTTGAAGAACCATGTACAAAATGCAAAAAGCGCTCGCATTAATTTGTCAGGCGTCTAAAACGCTTAATTGAACTTTAGATGGCGAATCGGGTTAAATTTGCGCTCGTTTAGTCGATAATGGGTTCGAATTGGAGAGACAAAAAATTGGGGAGACAAAAAACTACTTGCGATCTCCTCTCCGTCGCCGATCGAGATCCCATGCTATCGTCTCGATCTCGATGTCATCTCGATCTCGATCTCGTGATTGTCGTCCTCTCGATCTCGTGATTGTCGTCCTCTCGATCTCTCTCTGCTCTCTCCCCTGATCTCTATCTCATAATCTCGATCTCGTGATTGTCGTCCTCTCGATCTTTCTCTACTCTCTCCCCCGATCTCTCTCTCGAAATCTCTCTATCTAGAGAGAGATTTCGAGAGAGAGATCTCGATCGAGAGAGAACAAAGAGAGAAAGAGAGCATAGAAAGATCCCGAGAGAGAGAGATAAAGGAGGGGTGAGTCTCGGCTTGCTGGCTTGGGCCAAGGAGAGAGAAGCAGGCTTGAGCTTGGGCTTGGGCTGATGAGAAAGAGAAGCGGGCCGGATCCTTTTTCATTTTTCATTTTTTATTTTCTTTTTCTTTCTCTATTTATTATATATTTATTATATATTTAATATATAAAAATATTATATATTAAAAATAATAAAACATGTTAAACATTTAATAAGCATTTAAACTGTTTAAGCGTTATTCTCTCTCGGACCATACGCGTATTGAAATCGCTTTTTAGACTGAGAGTTAGAAACACGATTGTCACTCAAAATAATTAATTCTCACAATGAGGATGAATACACAAGCGAATTTCGGGAGTATTGCATGAAGCATGGAATCAAACATACTAGGAAAATTTTAAAGGCACAATCCATAATAGATTAGAAAAAGGGGTGAACTATTCCATCTGCCAAAAGGTGCAAACTATTGTTCACATTCTAAGTTGTAAAAACTTTTTCGGGGTAAGGCAATGCATACAGAAGTAAATAAAAATAATAAAAAATACATGGGGACAGTTTGAGGTTATTAATTACGTGGGCTTGTCGCGAGCTGCGCTATGCTGGGAACAAGCAAAAATCCACGCAACTCACTCACTGACCCCGAGACGAGAAACTGATGTGCTTCGCGCTTTGATGTTGCGTGTCAGTACGCTAGGTGCGGTGGGTCCTGCTTATGAAAACCATAATGGGCCATGACAATTTGCTGACAAAAAAATTATAAGTTATTTAAGTTCCTTATTAGTGATATTGCAAGTTTGATTCTTTTACAGTGGATTAGGGTTGTGCTCAAATAACCTCAAATCATTGTGTATGTCAAGAAGTTAGATAGTGGTGATTTTATTATACTGCTGATTTATATCGATGATCTGTTAATTGTTGATGAGATACGTCTAAGATCGAGAAGCTAAAGGAGCCAAGTAAGTCCTTTGATATGAAGGACAACTTAGGATTGACAGGGCAAACTTTTAGGACGAAGCTCTCATGGGAGGAAGACAAGCTTCAATGTGCATAAAGTCAAGCTAGCACGTTGTCCTCTTAAAAGTCATTTTAGATTAAGTTGACAATACTTCCCCTTTATAGAAAAGAGGAGATGAAAGTAGTTTCGTATCCTTCAACTATAAGAAGCTTGATGCATACACTAGTTTGCACGAGGCTTGATGTTGCACACACAATCACTTCTGTTAGTTGATTTCTTAGCAATACCAGGAAAGAGGATTGGATAGCAATAAAGTGGATCGCAAGGCATCTTAGAGATACAAAAAGGCCAGTTCATGTTTTAGTGCAGGCCACACGCACTTGTGTAGAGAGATGCTAATACAAGGATATCCACATCACATTGCATGGTTACTTTTGCAAGGGAGCTTGCAAAAGTGTATTGCTTTGTCTACTGCAAAAGTCGAGTACATAGCTTATTGGCTCAAGGATATACTCTTCGGTTTTGTTTTGATGCTTATAAATCACATGAAGTTGTTCGACATTAATCAAGTTTAAGTGTTTTAAGTATTTCAGATTCAAATGACATTTTTGTGTGTTCTTCCTCAAAAGGAAGCTACTTTAGTGTCAAAATCACTCAAGGAAAGGGTTCGAGTTTGGACGATTAAGATTTATATTTGAAAAAGCCCTCTTGAAGATTGCTTGAAAACATATAGAACATATGTAAGAAAATAGAAAGTTTACAATATAGAATGTAGAATTGATGCTTAAGAAGTCACATAAAAATACAAGTTTTCAAAATACAAGTTTTCACATCTAATTTTCCCGTTTTGATATTCTACAAGGTTTGATGTTTGATACATGTCCCATATTTTTTTCAAATTTATATATCCTATTTCTATCATGTATCCCATAGCTTATGTACTGCCAAATCACTTTTCAAACCAATATAAAATATTTAAAAATAAGCTTGATTTCAAAATATATCTAAAAATATGGCCGGTCGACCAGACCTCGTGGCCATTTGTGTGCATGTTGTGCACGTTTGTCAGACGATCGACCGGTCGACCGTCAAACCTAGCGGTCAACCGACTGACAGAGTTTTGTTAACCCTTGGTCTCCATTGAGATTGATCGACAGGGCGGTCGACCGAAATACAACGAATAGTTCGAGCTTCTGAACTATCGGTCAATCGGCCAGTCGACCAATGCTCTGTCAGAGCGACAGTAACGGCTAGTTTTTTAAAATTTGAGATTTTTAACTTATTCTCCAACAGGTATTTTTGCCGTTTTGGACTTAATCTTTCCTAATGACCTGATAAGTTATACTAACAGTGTTTATCACTTGCCTATATATAGCTCATTGGAAGAGAATAAAAAATAACAAAAACAAAAAAGTTTTGAATTATTTTTGAAAATACTTGAAAATTCTGATTTATTCAAAAGAGAAAATTTTTTAGTTTTCTTACTTCAAGTGCTCCCATTGTCAAACCAATCTGCAAATTTTCAGCTCTTAAATTCATTCATTTCAACTAAATTTTCTCTCTCACAAACTTTTTTAAGTCTCACTTCTCATCATATACTATAAAAAGTTGTAAAAGAGAGTGTATGCGATTTTTATTGTAAAAGAGAGCTTGTAAATCTCATTGGCTTTGTGCTACTTCTTGTGTAGAGAATTGAGAGTCGCAATTGTGTACTCCAGTCTTGTGTAAATCATTGTACTTCCTTTGTGGATGCTCCTTTGTGAAAAGATCCTTAGTGGATAGTGGAAGCCCTTCACACGATAAAGGCGGGGATGTAGAGCTTTGTGCTTGAACCTCGAAATAAATCTTTTGTGTTTGCGATTGCTTTCTCTTTTGCTCCACTCTACTTGCTATCGGTTACACTTGTATTTTACTTTCATTTGCACTTGCTATTCATTACTAGTATCATTTATACTTGTCAGTTTTTACTCTCTCAATCAAGAAGGTAATTGAGCACCTCAACTCATTGTCTAAAGGAATATAGAGAAGAAATTCTAAAGCCCTTCATAGAGAATTAGGCTTCACTTTTTGATTTGAGTAGACCGTTTGCATCATTCATTTTTAAAATTGTTACATTTCCGCATTAATTAACATTAGATTAGCATTACACGTATTCACCCCCTCTGGGTGAATTTTTAATTGGTATCAGAGCTTTTGGACTCTAGTTTTTGGTTTAACCACCTTGGAGAGATCCTTTTCTAATCACTCACTCTATTGCACCATTTGCTTGATTTGACACTAGTTTACATGGCTTAAGGTATTAAGATCCACCCAAGTTTAATGGCCTTAACTTTCCAAGATTAACGTTTTCTTGCAATCCTTAGGAAGCCAGGTTGCGAAGGCGGTGACCAAACCATTTAGTTTACTCGATGGTGATGAGAATTCTTATTCTGAAATTGCCAACAAGGAATCTGATGCAAATGAAAAAGCTCATTATACATTGCTTCAAGCCTTGAATGATAATGATTTGTCTAGAGTAATTCATTGCAAATCCGCATTCGATATTTGGTCACACTTGGTTGTGACACACGAGGGGACTTCACAAGTCAAGAGAGTTAAGATTGATCTCTTGCGTTCCCAATATGAGAATTTTTTCATGAATGAAGATGAATATATTGATGACATGATTACCAAGTTCACTAAAATTATTTTTTAGGCGATGAGATTGACAATAACCAAAAGGTGAGAAAGGTGATTCGTGCACTTCCACCATCTTGGGAGGTCAAGTCTACAACTTTAAATGAGCTTAATGACAAAGAGGAGATGAAGTTTATTGGTCTCATTGGGAATTTAAAACCCTATGAGAGGGAAAGAAATACTAGAGAGGAGAAAGCACCCCAAAAGAAAAAGACTCTTGCTTTCAAATTTACTCCTACCATCTCCGATGATGAAAATGATGACCAAGAAGATGATGAAAATTTATTTCTTATAAAGAATGTTAGAAGGATGTACAACAGAGCCAAATTCAACAACCGATGAAGATGATAAGGGAAAGAGGAGAAGAAGATAGTTTGCTACAATTGTCGGAAGCCCGGACATGTCATTGTCGATTGCTCAGATACAAAGAGAAAATCCACTACCTCCAAGAAGCCTTATAAAAAGAAAGCCTTGAAGACAATATGGGATTCAGAGAGCAACTCCAAAGAAGAGGTGAACACGGCTAATGTGTGTTTCATGACAAATGACACCACACTCAAGATAACATCTGAATCTTCTCTTGATGATTGTGAATTATCCATGGATCATTGAGTGAAGCTTGTGAAGAACTTTCCAACAACTATAATTTTCTTAAAAAGAAGTATTTAAAAATGAAAAAGAAAAATGAACTTCAAAATAAATTAGTTGTCATTTTCAAAGAAAAAGAAATTTTGTCTTCCACTTTTGAAAAGACACAAGGATTTTGATGCACACAAAATCTCTTGCAAAGCTAAATTTCCTATCCTTGATGAAAATGAGATTTTCACTTTAAAAAATAAAATCAACACTTTAAGCAATATTTTGAAAAAAATTGTAAATTTGACAAAGCTAAATTAGAATCCATGTTTTCAAAGAGGCAAACTCATAAAAAACCACACACTCATCATGTTTCACACTCTCACAATCATGCTCACACACAAGCACATGCTCATCCTGCCACTCATGCACATGTTCATCATGCCCACACATATCATGCATTTTTATATGCCAAGGATTATACATGCACTTATTGTGACCGCCAAGGTCATTTAGCTAAATTTTATTATGATAAATGAATGCATATAATAGTCATGTTTGGGTTAAAAAACTAACATTTTAGGACCCGAGAAAGTTTAGGTACCAAAATCAACTCCTACTTTACATAATATAGGTACGCACCAAGGCTTCAAGACGTAGGGAGCAGTGGTACCTTGATAGTAGTTGCTTAAGGCACATGACTTGAGATATCAACAACTTCCCTATTAAGGCATCATAAAGGTGGCACTGTCACTTTAGGGATGATTCAAAGGGTAAATCGTTGGTATAGATAATATCAAGATTAACTCATCTCCTTATGTTGTTTTGATAGATGGACTTAAACATAATCTATTAAGCATTAGTCAATTATGTGATAAAAGCTTAAGAGTTATTTTTTATGACCCCACTTGAGATGTTTTAGACAAGAAATCAAATACTTGTGTTCTTTTCGATTTTTGTGAAAACAATGTTTATATGATTGACATGCTCAATTTAAAATGCAATGCTATTTGTTTGAATGCTTTTAATGAAGATTCTTGGTTATGGCATTGGAGATTAGATCATATTTTATTTGACCATCTCTCTTAAATTAATTCTAAGAACTCGGTAAAAGTTATTCCTAATTTGAAATTTGAAAAGGATCGCATTTGTAATACGTGCCAACTTGAGAAACAAATTAAGTCTTTTTCAAATCAATCAAGAATATCATGACATCTAGACTTCTAGAATTGATACATATGGATTTGTTTGATCCAACTAAAACTAAAAGTCTTAGTGATAACTGTTTTATTTTTATTTTAGTTGATGATTTCTCACGATTTACATGGGTTATCTTTTTAGAACATAAAGATGAAGCTTTTTCGCATTTTCATGTTTTTAGAAAAAAGTTGAAAAAGAAAAAGATTTTCAATCTTGCGCATAAGAAGGGTTGGTGAGTTCATCAACCATTTCTTATCACTTATTGTGAAGAAAATAGAACTAAACATGAATTATCTTGTCCTACAACTCCACAATAAAATGAAATCATTGAAAAGAAGAATCGTACTCTTCAAGAAATGGTTAGGATAATGATTAGTGAATACGGACTCCCACAATATCTATCGGCCGAGGCCGTAAACACTTCATGTTACATTGGGAATCGAATTTATTTTTGCAAAAATTCAAATAAAACTCCCTTTGAGATTTACTATTTGAAAAAAACCAAATGTTTTCTATTTCAAAATTTTTAGTTGCAAATATTTGTTTTGAAAACTAAAGGTTACTTAGGTAAATGTGACCCAAAATCTTTTGAAGCTATCTTTATTGGCTATTCTAGCACTAGTAAAGATTATAAGGTCATCAATAAGTCAACTTTAACTATTGAAGAGTCTATGGATGTGAAGTTTGAGGAATCTAAATCTCTTGTGAAGAATGTTATAGAGATTGACTTTCAGGTAAAAACTTTGAAAAGATTTCCATGAAAGACTTGCCGGCTCAAGAGGAAGATGACACTAATGGTGAAGATCATAACATTGAAATGGAGCCAACTCAACCACTTTCAAATGATTGGAGATATGCTACAAACCATCCTAAAGAATTCATCATAGGTGATGTATCCAAAGGGGTAACTACTCGCTCCAAACTTCATAATTTATGTGGCCATTTTGCATTCAACTCTCATATTAAGCTCAAGAGCATCCTCGAAGGCAAGGGCGACTCATATTGATTGTTTGTCATGCAAGAAGAGCCTAATCAATTTGAGCGCAACCAAGTTTGACATCTTATTCGTAGTCCTCATGATAGGACCAATTGGTACTAAATGGATCTTTAGGAATAAGTTGGATGAATCGAGAAAATATTATTAGGAATAAAGCTAGGTTAGTGGCCCAAAGTTACATCCAAATCGAAGGAATCTATTTTGAGAAAACTTCTGCACCCGTAGCACGGCTTGAAGGCATACAGATGACACCTGTTTTTGCTTCATTCAAAGATTTTAAACTTTTTTAAATGAATGTTAAAAGTGCATTTTTAAATAGTTTCATTGAAGAGGAGATGTATGTTGAAGAACCCCCGGGATTATTGACCCTACACATTCGGATTTGTTTTTAAACTTGAAAAGGCTTTATATGATTTAAAACAAGCTCCAAGAGCTTGGTATGAAAGATTGAGTAATTTTCTTATTCTAAATAGTTTTGTTAAAGACAAAGTTGACACTACCTTGTTTACAAATCATTTATATAATGATATCTTGATACTGCAAATATATGTTGATGATATCATTTTTGGATCTACTAATAAAAAAATTTGTAAGGATTTTGAATCATGCATAAGAAAGAATTTAAAATAAGTATGATGGGAGAGCTCAATTATTTTTTGACTCCAAATCAAGCAAAGAGGTGATGGGATTTTCATCAATCAAGCCAAGTATACAAGAGAGCTTATCAAGAAATTTAAGTTTGAAAATGCGAAAATTAGCAAGACTCCCATGGCTGCCACAACTAAGCTTGATAAGGATGAACAAGGTAAAAATATTGACATTAAACTCTATCGTAGTATGATTGATAGTTTATTTTACTTGACGGCTCGTAGGCCGGATATTATGTTTAGGGTATGTTTATGTGCTAAATTTCAATCTTGTCCTAAAGAGTCTTACTTGATTGCCGTAAAACGCATTATTACATATCTTAAGGGCACTATTGAAATGGGCTTGTGGTATCCGAAGACCGAACAATTTTCAATTACGAGTTATTCGGATGCCGACTATGCCGGTTGTAAAATGTATAGGAAGAGCACTAGTGAAACTTGTCAATTTCTAGAAAATTGTCTCGTTTCGTGATCTTTCAAGAAACAAAATTCTGTAACCCTCTCAAATGCCGAGGCGGAGTATGTTGCGGCCGGGGCTTTTTGTGCACAAATTCTTTAGATGAAACATACTCTTCTTGATTATGTTTGCATTTTGATTATATTAAAATATTTTGTGATAATACTAGTATCATTTATATGACCAAGAATGCAAACTAACATAATAAGACCAAGTACATAAGATTAGATATCACTTTCTTAGAGATCATTATGACAAAGGAGATATTGATTGATTATGTTTCTACTGATTGTCAATTAGCGACATCTTTACTAAACCACTTGATTTTAATAAATTTTCTTTCATTTGTGGTGAATTGAATGTTTGCATTATTGATCATGATTATTGTTTATTTTTTTCACTGGTATTTGTGTTTATTTCTTTTATATTTCAAATTGATAGATTACTTTAAATTGATTTTTGTATCCCTTTTGATATATGACAAAAAGGGGAGAAGATTTATGAGTTATTTTGAATTTAAAGTTTTACGAGATTTATGAGATTTAGCAATTTATGATTTAGCTATTACCTCTATTTCATGTTTATATGCTTTTTTTTTGTTGCATACTTATTATTTGGTGGTTGGAGGCATGGATAGAGGTTGGTTCATTTATGCATAGTATTCCATATTTCATATCTATACCTATACGCATATGACTTGTTTTGACATTGCTATATCATTAGTCATGTATGATGAAACCTGATAGATAAGCATCATTTTAGGGAGAGTTTTTCAAGCTTTCTATAGTTGTTTATCCTAAATAACTCATGTGTTTTGTCATCATAAAAAGAGGGAGATTATTGGCCCAAGGGTACACTCTCCGATTTTATTTTGATGATTACAAACCACATGAAGTTATTCGGTACTAATCAAGTTTAAGTGTTTAAGTATTTCAGGTTCAAAGGACATTTTGGTGTGTTCTTCCTCAAAAGGAAGGTACTCTAGTCTCACGATCACTTAAGAAAAGGGTTCGAGTTTGGATGTTCAAGATTATATTTGAAAAAGCCCTCTTGAAGATTGCTTGAAGACATATAGAACATATATAAGAAAATAGAATGTTTAAAGTATAGAATGTAGAATTGATGCTCAAGAAGTCACACACAAAAATACAAGTTTTTAAAATACAAGTTTTCACATCTAGTTTTCCGGTTTTGATATTCTACAAGGTTTGGTGTTTGATACATTTCTCATATTTTTTTCAAATTTATATATCCTGTGTCTACCATATATCATATAGCTTATGTATTGCCAAATCACTTTCAAACCAATATAAAATATTTAAATATGAGCTTGATTTCAAAATATATCTGAAAATATATTTTTAGGCCAGCTCGGTCGACCAGCCGGTTGTGCATGTTGTGCACGTTTGCCGGTCGAAGCGATCGACCGAGCGGTCGACCGACTGACAGGTGTTGACCCTTGGTCTCTGTTGAGATCGGTCGACCGGGCGGTCGATCGAAGTCCAACGGATGTTCAAACTTTTGAACTATCAATCGACCGGCCAGTCGACGATGTTCTGTCAGAGATACAGTAATGGTTAGTTTTTAAAATCTGAGATTTTTAATTTATTCTCCAACAGGTATTTTTGTCCTTTTGGACTTAATCTCTTTCCTAATGACCTGATAAGTTATACTGGCCGTGTTTATCACTTGCCTATATATATATAGCTCATTGGAAGAGGATAAAAAATAACAAAGACAAAAAAGTTATGAATTATTTTTGAAAAAACTTGAAAATTCTGATTTATTCAAAAGAGAAAAATTTCTAGTTCTCTTGCTTCAAGTGCTCTCATTTTCAAACCAAATTCTGCATGTTTCCAGCTCTTAAATCATCCATTTCAACTGAATTTTCTCTCTCACAAACTTCTTGAGTCTCATTCTCATCATATACTATAGAAAGTTGTAAAAAGAGTGTTTGTGATCTTTGTGGTCACTAAGAGCTTATAAACCTCATTGGCTTTGTGCTACCTCTTGTGTAGAGGATTGAGAGTTGGAATTGTGTACTCCAGTCTTGTGTAGACCATTATGGATGCTCCGTTGTGGAAAGATCTTTAGTGAATAGTGGAAACCCTTCACAGGTGAAAGCGGGATGTAGAGCTTTGTTTTGAACCTCAAAACAACTTTTTGTGTTTGTGATTACTTTTTCTTTTACTCTACTCTACTTGCTATTGATTACACTTATGTTTTACTTTCATTTGCACTTGCTATTCATTGCTAGCATCATCTATACTTGTTGGTTTTCACTCTCTCAATCAAGAAGGCAATTGAGCACCTCAACTCATTATTTAGAGGAATATAGAGGAGAAGTTCTAGAGCCCTTCATAGGGAATCCAGCTTCACTTCTTGATTTGAGTTGATTGTTTGCATCATTCATTTTAAAATTGTTGCATTTTCGCATTAATTGACATTAGATTAGCATTGCACCTATTCATCCCCCTTTAGGTGTACTTTCATAGCTGTCACAAAAGTCAACAAAGAGATGTTGTGGATGAAGCGGTTCTTGAAGAAACTGCGTAAAACTCAGCACGAGTATGTTGTTCATTCTCATAGCCAAAGGTGTTATACATCTTAACAAGTTCTGAGCTTCCACTTGAAGTCAAAATAAATATCCAATATTGATGAGAAGAAGTTGCAGATTAAGAAATTTAAATAGATGAGAACAGTGCAAATATGATGACCGTGTTACCGAAGAAAGCGTGAAGTAGAAGGTGTGTCATCGACTGGCAGGCATGGATATCGCTTAATGAGCCACAAATGATAACTCCTTTTAGTATTGGAGGAGGAGATTATTGAAGTGAGTTTAGCCTAAAGAGGGCCTCCACACATTAGCCCCAACCCACTCCACCAAAGAGGAGCAAGATCGATCTAAGGCATGCGACTTTGATTCTCTATTGCACGGGACTGATAAATAAAAAAGAAACAAAGGAAGATTGCTATCACGTGGAGAGAAATCGGGAAAAGAAGGTTGGTCAAAAACTTGGAAAGGAAAAAAGAAAGAGGTGGTTATTCATCATAGTTAGCTGTAAGATTAGGTTTCTTCGAGAAACCATGGAGTATCGAGATCACGTGGTTTTAACCTTCTTAGACGAGGATTGATGCTATCATTGTAGTGGCAGTAAGTCCATTGCAATATAGGATTCCACACAGAGGGATGTTTGGTAATGCACCATTGATATCTTATTCACTGTGATTGTGATCTTTGAATCTTTGGATATGAAATGCCAGAGGTGAGATCAAATTAATGGTTATAAAAAAATTATTCGCATTGATAGTGAATTATTTATTGTTGCTTGTCTTGTGGTTTTTTGGTAAGGGTATCATCCCAAACATTACGTCATCACTTTCCTCCCTAAAACTTGAAATCTATTTATAGAATCAATAGAAGATGGCAATCTTCAACAAGCAATTGCTTCTTCCATGTGTGTGTCTTTTGGCAAATGCATATCATTTGGACTCACCGTTTAGTCCAAATAGAAACATTATAAGCTTAAATGGAGGTAAGCAAATGTCAAGCATCAAGGAAATTAACCAGTAGATCATCATGTACTGCTTCAATTTTTTCCTTTTAATGCAAACAAATGTTTTACTGAAATAGCCTTCTTATAACCAATACATTAACTATCCATTCTGAAAGCCTTGAATTACAATTGTGTTGCATAATGAATTACTTCTACTTACTTATTGGGAAGACTAGAATCCTTCTTCTTCTTCTTCTAATTGTTCCCCAAAATTTACAGGTATCGAGCTAATAAAAAGAACAACCTTTCTATTACAAAACTAAAAATAGAATTCAACTTATTTATTAATTATTCAGTAGCAAGCTTTCTGAATCTTGAAAAACTATGAGTGATGAACTCGTAGAATCAAGAAATGGTGGCAAGAAAAGTAAATGGTGGGGTTACCAGAATCTGAGGCGAGACGAGGAAATCATTGGATTCAAGAGGCAGAAATCGATGAGGGCGTCCTTCCTGCTGCCTATCCCTATCACTTCGACGGGCGCGGAGTCCGAGGATTCCGACGAGGCTCGGAGGTGGAGGAGAGGCCTCCGGCGGCGACTGCGGCGATTGAAGAAATTGAGGTCATTGGCGGGGCTCGAACGAGAACAGAGAGGGCGAGAAGAAGAAGGGAAGGAGATGGCAATGGATCTACTTTGAATGGCGGTCGCCATGAGAAGAGGAAAGGTGAGCGGGAGAACGATGGAGGTCCAAATATTATCAAGAAACAAGAAAGAGGGGTGAGGAGGAGGGGGTGAGCAAGTGATGCTCAATTCAAGGGCCTGGGCCTGGAGAGGAGGAGGGAGAAGCAAGAGCTAATTTGGGCCGGCCCAAATATATTTATTTTTATTTCTTAAAGGCAAATAGAAAACAAAATTGAATTTCATGAATGAGTTGCTTTTCATATGGATAGCAATGAATTTTATAAATTATGATTGGTTAGCTCTTCTATGAATCTAGTACTATAATATTTGAAGCTAGACAATCAAAATATGTTCAATTTACCAAAATGTATTGAATCTATCAACTAATTTATTACAAAACAAATTCCCAATTTTTACTTGCAAAGGATTTTCAGTTTACTGTCAATTAATCTTAAAAAGTAAACTAAATAAAAATTAAGTTTCATCAAATTTAATTTCCAGACAATTTAGAATCATAATATTTTGATATTAGATAATTCAAATATGCAAATGAGTAAATTTACCAAAAACTGCTGAAAACATCAACTTGCAAGGCATTTCAAGACTATTTTTTCTGATTGAACTTGAAAAGTGATATTCGAACCAAAATTATGGACTTCTTTTAAACAGAAAATTAATGATGGCTTCTTAAATTATATATTTATAGTTAGAGAGTCATTAATCCATATTGTTTTGCAATTTGTAAGGCTTTTTTCACTTAGAGTGACATGAATAAACACGGTGATTTATCAATCGTCTTTTCAACTAATCAAGAATCATTATATTTAAATATTAGATGACATTTGCTCAATTTATTAAAATGTTTGGAATCCATTCGAAATTTTCTTTTGATTTTCGGTGTCAAATCCAGTAGAAATTTTCAAGTAAAATCAAATGATTTTCTTTTTCTTTTAAGACTGTGATCTTAGACTTGTTTGTTTGATTGCAGAGTTTTTTCTATCTATCAGATTCTATCTCTAAAATGTTGTGAAAATTATGTAAGAAAAATTGTATATTATCATATACATGTATAATGAGATGTATAAATTTTTGACATAATTTAATTAATTTACAAGAAAATTTGTTCAATAAATTAGATAAATTCAGTTAATTTAATTTGTTTGAGGTCTTTGTCAAATAGATTGAACAACTTTAGAAATTTGATATTCATTAAGTGTAATTTATTTATTAAATTATTTGGAGTGTTTGAATGTTTGGATATTTGAAATTTATACGTGAATTTTATTGAGTGGAATTTATTTTTAATAATAATAAACATGATCAATGTAACGGTCCTATTTACAATAATCCTTGATCCATATAAAATTATTCAAATTTCAAAAAAAATTAACAGCATCTCCTCTGTAATTACTACAGTATCATGTAAAACAATTATATAATTTCGATCACAACCGGCATACTTATCACATTCTAGAGATCACAGTCTTGACTATCAATAATCATAATGTATATAAGCTCGAGAGTACTCCTCTCAGCATTCTTAATCTAATACAAATGTCACCTCCAACACCAACTCAAAATAACCCTACAATCGCGCATATATATATATATATATATATATATATATATATATATATATATATATATATATATATATATATAGAGAGAGAGAGAGAGAGAGAGAGAAATGTAAATCAGCTGACACAGGAGGCAACTCCTCCTATGTCGCACTCAAAAATCATATTTCCCGAATGAATTTTCAAGATCCGACCACACATTATCATCTTCATATTCTATGATATATGCATATAAAAAATCAAGTGATTTGAAGTTTGTTTACTACATTTTTTTGGGTTCAAACATTAACGGTTTTTAACAATAGAACAAAATAGAACATGTAGATCAATGAGTAAACGAACTTTAAATCACTTGATTTTTTATATGTGTATATCTTAGAATATGAAGATGATAATGTACGGTCGGATCTTGAAAATTCATTCGGGAAATATGATTTTTGAGTACGACATAGGACGAATTTCCCTCCTGTGTCAGCTGATTTACATTTCTCTCATATATATATATATATATATATATATATATATATATATATATATATAAACACACACACAAGGATCAAACTATCTAACTCACAAGTCTAACACACACATACATACACATATCATACATATTACGATTGGTATTTATATATACAAGCATGAAACTATAGAAAGGTTTAAAAACATAAATAAATTTCACAAGATAAGATTCTCCATGAAATTCCCAATAGAAGCGCCCACAAAACCTTAAGTTGAGCCTTACCTTTATCGTGACCTGAAACTGTTATTAATAAAAAAGTTTGATAGCTTAGTGAGTAAAGTCATTCAAGGAATTCAGAGAGTGGTATACAAATAACAATACGAAGCATGATTATGCATCATGTAACAAACATGAATATAGATTGGACAAGATAAATAGAAGATCGATTATACAATAAAAACAAAGTTAATCCAGAGATCTTATTCATCAATCAGAAAAATCTGATTCACTCAGCTTTTTTTTATTAGTCTCTTATAATATTATTTCATATTTCAAGGATGTATGTATTACCCAGATTCATCTCAATACTTTGCACATAGAACCTCACAACATATCAAAAAGTCATTTCTATATCATTTTATCTTATTGAACTCATAATACTTTTCATATTATTACATTTATACACATATATCACACGAACACAACACATACAATGTGAAATGCATATATGCACATTTTCTCCATCCCCCATTCCTCCAATATAGCGCATGACACATATATTCACATACACATACTCCCTCCTTCCCAACTATAGCCCTTCCTCCATAAAACACACACACACACACACACATACTCTCAGATATAGTATTATGTGTGTGTGGATGGACTTGGCTATATGTAGAAGGATTCGAGCTCGAACCCTCCCACTGAAACTCAATCTCACGATATTTGAAGATCCACTATGTTGAAGTTTATCTATATTATTTAAAGTAACAAAAAATCATCAATTAACTGTTATGAGTACTTTTTTCCCATCCATCAAGTAGGCGCAAAATTAACGCCTGAAAATAGTGAGTGGCTAGTTTAACAGTGTATAATATTTGAAACCAAACAAAAATTAGTGTGTGAGTTTTTTAAATGTTTAAATCATGATCAAATGGTCGGATCGAGAATTTATATGTCTAAAGTCATAATCTAAGTAAAATGATATTTTCGACTGTCTATTTTACGCCTATTTGATGGATGGGTAAAAAGTATTCAAAACACTTGATTTTTAATTTTTAGTTACTTTAAATAATGTAAATCAACTTCAATGGAGTGAATCTTGTATTTGATTGTCATGAGATTGAGTTTGAGTGGGAAGGATTCGGCTTGAATCCTTCCACATGTACCCAAGTATGTATGTGTATGTGTGTGTATGTATTTATGTGTGTGTGTGTGTGTGTGTGTGTGTGTGTGTGTATATATATATATGAGGTTACTGTACCTCAGCCGGCAGGCTGAGAGAGTTCTCTCAGCCGGCGGACGTTGCAAAATCACCACCCCACATCTGTCATCAATTTTGGCAGACAATTCTTGAAAAATCCCGCCAATTTAATGCCAGTCACCTCAACATTGTAGTTTCCGAAAATACCCTCCCTCACAACTTTCTACCTTATGTAAAAAAGTTGGCTTTCAAAAAAATTTACAGCTCTAAAATTTCAACCGGCGATTATGATCCAAAATAGTTATTTTCTTTCACAAATTTGATCCTTTTTTTAAGAAATATATTTGCAACTGATGGCGCCTAAGAAATCATCCGTGGAAAAAGGTACTACAAAAAATGATATTTTCAAAAAATTTTAGCGTTTGTGTATTTTAATAGTTTTAAATTTTTTCCAGATTTATTTCCGAGGTCGCATTTTTTTTTTTTTTTTAAAATCTTGAAACCATGGTCGCAGTTATGAAAGAGATTTTGGAATCATCCGTGGAAAAAGGTCCTATTTTTTTCTAATTTTTTTGTATTTCCTTCTATTTTTACTATGTCGCAGTATTTTCGAAAAATTGATGTGCATACACTGCATGCGACCTCGGTCGAAGTTGATAAAATTATAGTTTCAGATTTGTGCGACTTTGATTTTTTTTTCCGAAAGGACCTTTCCTTGTAGCCAAATGCGACGTTGGTCGCAGTATATGAAACTTATTTTTTTTCTTACATACTGACGACATGGTGTCGCAATTGTTTAAATATGAGTTGTCGTCTCTTGCGACCAAGGTCGCAGTGTATTTAACGTCATTTGTTTTATCATACTTGGGTCGCAGTTGTATCTGATTGCACTGTAGTCTTATGCGACCTAGGTCGCAGTGTCGAACCGGGTCGCAGTTGTTTCTGATTGCACTATAGTCTTGTACGACCTAGGTCGCAGTGTTGACCCGGGTAGCAGTTTTTCTTATTGCACTGTAGTCTTATGCGACCTTGGTCGCAGTGCGGTCTTGTGGTCGCAGCTGTCTTTGATTGCACTGTAGTCTTATGCGACATTGGTCGCAGTGTCGTCCCTGGTCCAAGTTTGTGTTTGCAAAGTATGACTGCGACCGTGGTCGCAGTTTATAAAAGAAAATATGCTTTTTACAAACATTGGTCGCAGTGTATGATTGCACTGTAGTCTTATGCGACACTGGTCGCAGTGTCGTCCGGGTGCAAGTTGTTTGTGTTTACATTGTATGACTGCGACCGAAGTCGCAGTTTATTAAAAACAAACATGTCTTTGACCCCCTTATAATTTTTAAATGATCATTGCTCTGAACTGTTTATTTTTTCTTACTATGTAGGTAAAAAACAGATAAAGGTTCGTCCTCTGAGATCAAGCCTGAAACCTATATGCGAGTTCATGAAGAAATTTAAAAAGTACATTCACGCAGATTTCGTAGAGGCGATGAACAATACCCCATTTGGCCCAATCTTCATGGCGTTCTACAATGAACAATTTGGGGCTGAAAAGGGTCTAAAATCAAACGTTGTTGTGCTGCATATTTTAGACCAGTATGATAGGGATAGAAGGACCTTTAGAATTGGGGGCAAACAGATTGAGTTAACAGTGGAGGATGTTGCCCTCACATTTGGTCTACCTATCATTGGGGCAGATTTGTGATGAATAAAACATGTACAATGAAAGATAGAGGGGTGATAAAACATTATTTCCCCAATATAAAGAAGATCACTAAAGTATCCATTGAAGATGCTTTGGATGATCTTCTTGTCAAGAAGAGGCGGAGAGGTGTATTGGATGTGACAAAGGATGAACAGCTTGAGCAGCAAATGTCTTTACATGAAATTATAAGAGACATGCACAGACTTGCAGCTCAAGACTTTACCACATTAATCATCCTATATATGTCGGCCACTCTTTTCTTCTCTGGCAGTAAATGCACGGTGCCGTGGTATATTGTGGAACAGATTGCCAATATGCAGCTGATGAGGACAATATGCTGGGCAAAAGCTGTTTGGCAATTCCTGATTGAGTCAATGGACATCTTCAGGCAAACCACGTACGAGCTGCAAGGATGCTCCGTGCAAATAATTGTAAGTACAAATCTCATATTTGGCCAACATTGTATGAAAGTTACCCAAAAAAAATTTTGAATATTTGTGTAAACTAATTTAATTTTCCTTGGTCGCAGTATTGGCTATGTGAGAGGGCCCCTATTTTTGAGCTGAGGTCTGGTTTGGAGGACATAACCCCACGCGTTTTAAGATGGGACCTCCAAAATATTAGTAGATCTCTACTTGAAGTTGATCTAAATGAGATTGACAGCAATATTGTAAGTCAGACTTTTTTTTGTTCAGTACAAATAAAATGAGACCATAGTGGCATTATTGAGCTGCACCTTTCGCAGTTCGTTTTGTGCCTGGCAAACAATGTGCAACCATGGTCGCATTCTCCTGAAAATACCTTTTACATGGAATGCGACCATGGTCGCAGTCTTGGGCTGCATGGCTTGGCAGATAATTTGGGCATGACAAACATACTGCGACCATGGTCGCATTCTTTTCAAAAATACTTCATAAATAAACTGCGACCATGGTCGCAGTTTCATTATTCATTGTTTTATTTTTAACTTACCTCTTTCTGTTTATTTTCAGATTTTGACTCGAATGGGCAACATCTCTATTGCTGAAAAAAATATGGTTGGCCTTCCTGTTGAAGGGGAAGAGGATGAGAAAGAAGAAGAAGCAGAAGATGAAGATGAAGAAGAAGAAGGAGGAGGAGGAGATGAAGGAGGCCATACATATAATGAAGCTTACATCCTGGCGGAAAAGGAGCCAGAACCGGCTGAAACGAGTGAGCAAGAACCAGTTTTTGAAGGTTATTTGCCACCTCCACCGGATGTTCAAGCAGAAGAAATAAAACAATTGAGGTCTCAGAATCAGTACTTGAGAGAATATGTTTCTCAGCTTGAAAAAAATTGAAAATATGGAGACTGAGAACAGACTCAAGGCTGAATTAAAATTAAAAAGGAGAGAAAAAAGAGAGAGAAAAAACAAAAAAGGAAAGAAGAGCTGCTGAGAGCAGCCGCTGCTGCGAAGGAGAAGGAGAAGAAGAGGGAAGAAGAGAAGGAAAAGGAGAAGAGGAGGAGAGAAGTGGAGGAGGAGGAGAAGGAGAATAGAAGAAGGAAGAGGAGGAGAATGAAAGGATAATGAGGGAAGAAGAGGAGAAGGAGAAGAAGATGAGGGAAAAGGAGGAGCAGGAAAAGGTGGAGAGGAGGAGGGAAGAGGAGGGGCAGGAGAGGAGGAGGAGGGAAGAGGAAGAGAATGAGAAGAGGAGGAAGGTGTTAGAGGAGTTGAAGAAGAGGGAGAAAAAGATGAAAGTGGCGGAAGAGGAAAATAGAAGGACGGGTGAAGAGGAAAAGGAGCACAAAAGAATGAAGGAACAGATGGAGAAGCAGACTGAAGAGGAGAAGAAGAAAAAACTGGAAGAGGATAAAATAATGGGTTCTGAGTCTATTTTAAATATTACTGGAGAAGATATGCCAAGTTTTTCTCTGAATATAACTCAAATGACTCAAGAAATCCAAAGAGATAGAGCTTCTGAAGAAGAAATTCAAGAACATACTCCGTCTCAGAAGCAATCCTCAAAAGAAGCTGTTTTGGAATACTCTAAAGGAACTATTGAAAGGGGAGTCAAAGAACGCAAGCGCGCTGAAAGAGATCGCGATGACTCCGACTTCGTTTATCCAAAACAGAAGAAGAAAAAACGAACATCCTCTTCCACAGCCTGCGGCTGCGAGTTCTGCCGCTGGTTTCGGCGACAAAGAGATTTCCTCTACAGAGCCAAAATCGAGAGAATTGACTGAAACCAGAGCATACAGAATTCTGCAGCCCCATCAACAAGCTCTTGTAAAAATTTCTTCGACAAGTCCTTCTCTGAGTAAGTTAATTCATATCAAAAAATCTGTTATACCTTTATATAAGAACATTTAAATTACTAACTTTGTTTTGAATATCTTGCAGCTCTACTGCGTATCAGGATACCGAGAACGGAATCATTATTACAAGGAATGACATTGAGGACCTGATATTCAGTAGAGACTTAGATGCAAATATAATTCATTTTTACATGCAACATCTAAAGAAGGGAAAAGGATAAAAAGCATATTCTTCCGGAGCGAAGCTTGGGTAAAAATCTACTTTCTCCTTTACGGTTTACTGTAATATCAATTGTGGAACAGATTACTTATATTCTTTATCTCTGTGTAGGCGTGTACTGCGACTAAGGTCGCAGTTTATAATTAAAATGTACTGCTACTAACTATTGTACTGCGACTAAAGTCGCAGTTTATAATTAAAATGTATTGCGACTTAACTCATGTTCTCTATTTGTGTAGGCATGTACTGCGACTTAGGTCGCAATTTATAATTAAAATGTATTGCGACAAACTCATGTTCTCTCTGTGTAGGCATGTACTGCGACTATGGTCGCAGCTGCGACTAAGGTCGTATTATCTCATGTACTGCGACTAAGATCGCAGTTTATAATTAAGATGTATTGCGACTAACTCATGTACTGCGATTAAGGTCGCAGTTAAAAAATATGCTAATAAGAAACGCTGCGACCTTGATCGCAGTGTCTTGTCTTGACTTAATGACTTCTTATTTTAATTAATTTTTTCTTATATTTTAAATTCATTTGTATTTTATTTTTTTTCTTGTCCGCAGCACGGTGTTGTAAATAAAAGTGAAGATTTGGAAGATCATTTCATCAAGCAGAAGCTGTTGAAAAACTGGACAGCTGATGTGCACTACATGTTCTTCCCGATCAATCACAAACATAGTGCCGACGAACCCAGATTTCACTGGACCTTGTTGGTATTTGATGTCGATACACAAGAGTGGAATTTTTACAACTCTTTGGTTCCAGCTGACAAAAAAAGTAGTATATTACAGCTTTACCAAAAAGATGCAAGAACAATGGTGAGTTGAAATTTAATATTTCAATTACTGGAAACTGGCATTTAATTTTATTAATACTAATTTTTGTTTCTATTGACATTGCAGAAAGAAAGATTATTACAGATTTTTGAGATTGATTTCAATAAATTAATGAGAAGAATAAATATAAAATACGCAAAATGCTCCCAACAACCAAACAGGTATATAAATTTTTGACATCTCCTTACCTTTCATATTTTCTACCTTTTTTTAGTACCAAAAATCTAATTTCAATTAATGATTACTCTATGAAATTTTCAGTGTTGATTGCGGTGTATATGTATGCAAGTACATGGAAAGCATAGCGTCTGCTAGTCCATCAGCTGTTGATACTGTTACGGATGCTCATGTACAGAGACTAAGAAGTGAGCTTGCATACATGATACTTGCAGATAGAGAGAAGAGTTGGGATGAAGAAATAGAAATTATACGAAGGACAGTATTTAATGACTAACAGTTTGACAATTTATTGATATAGCACAATTTTTTATTTTATAAATGTAAAAATAATTGCAATTGCAATTCATTGAATAATTTTTTTGTTTTATTGATTTAATTTGTAAACAATTCTATACATTTATTTATTATAAGTTCCATTGATTATTTCCAATCTACATTTGTTACAACTTGGATTTTACTATTGCATCTTGATGTTAGAAACAAAAATGCGTTCAGTAATTGTATTGCGACCAAAGTCGCAGTAATGAACTGTTTTGAGATACAGCGTTTCCTTATACGGTGACACTTTAATCAACACAGCGATCACGGTCGCAGTTACTTAATCATTTATAAGTTCCCAATGCGACTATGGTCGCAATAATGAAATGTTTTGCAATTCAAAGTAATTTAAAGTTATAGTGTATTATCTTTTAAACTGTTTTGGATAACTGAATAGTCACCTAGGAAGTATACAATTTTTGAAAAAAGGTAGAAAATAAATTTGGTAGATATTCACGTGGTCCAAGGGATTAGGTAGAAAATGTTGTACAATTGTTACAAATCTTCATTTTAACTATTTTACGCTAAACGAATATAATGCGACCAAAGTCGCAGTTAATAATTAAATTATTTCACCCGAAAAGTAAATTTTAAAATGAAGGTTGCGACTTTGGTCGTAGTTGCTGGCAGTAGTCTTAATAAAACAACAAAACTGCGACCTAGGTCGCAGTTTCTGGCGGGAGTCTTAATCAAAAACAACACTGCGACCTTGGTCGCTATGTATGTTAATATAAATCAAACACCTACCTAACATACTGCGACCTTAGTCGCAGTCCATGTAATGCGACCCTAGATTGCAATTGCTGGCCATCTTTATCAATAACAACATTGCGACCTTAGTCGCAATTAACCATGTACACTGCGACCAAAGTCTCTGACTAAGGTCGCAGTTTAAATGTACACTGCGACCAAAGACTCTGACTACATTATATACAAAAAAATTAAACTATAAAGTAGAATTTTGTAGCAGTAAAAATTTAAAGTACAACTACATACAAAAATAATACAGTAGAAATCAAAGAATGATAATAAATCTGATTATAATGACACGCCAGTGGCGGACTGCGACTTAATCTCTCTACACTGTGCGACATAGTCGCACTTCATAAGAAAATTGAAGTCTTTGTTCCTTCGACATGGAGGCAACCCAAACCTACTTCTTCTGCCAATAAAAAAATAAATAGTAAGAATTTTAAAGATTAATCGGTATAAAAAAATGATTAACAGGTTTAATGTAATACCAGTAACGGACAACCAGTCCTGTAATGGCCCAGCTCTTGGCAGTTACCACATCTTCGATGCTTAACTTCCTTCTGATCTATAGAATCTTCAAAATCAGACTTAAGCCTGGATGCAGCTCTAGGCCTCCCCTTGGTTGGTACAGGACCAATTGGATCACGTATATTCAATTCTTCACCATCTCGCAAAACGACAACGGATCCACTGGAACCAACTGTAGTTTTAGGCTGTGATGAATGATAATTTCCTGACATGGCTCTGTATTCACTAGTTTTTTTCTTCAGCAAAACTTTCCAAAACTGCCTCCAACTTTGAAAGATTTTCATCAGAATCAGCGACCATATCAAGAATTGCATTAAATTTTGAACGTATTGTCCACAATCTAGCCGTCCGTGGAGTGCCCTGACTGGGAAAAGGCTTCATGCCATTTTCGATTGCAACATTTTTGTAACGAGCATCCAACCTCCATCTCTGAAGTATATATGATTCCGGTATATGTGTAACGTGATTGCGCCACAAAATACACAGAATATGTCTACATAGGATACCCTCTGTTTCAAATAACGAGCAACTACAAGAAACATGAAGTTCCTCACGCTTATCATAACTGACCTTTTTCTAGTTGTCTTTTGATTCTGAAAAATTACCAACCAAATATATTGATCCTGGTTTGTCATGTTCCACCTCTTCTGAAAATAGTGTCATTACAACTGCCCATTCCTCTTGGAACAACTGAAAAATCTTCGGTGTATACAACTTCGAAACCTGTATCTCATATGGATTGGATGTACAATTGGGCACAGAATTCAAACCCCTAAAATCATGAAGAGATTCAGATGTATGACGGGAAGCAACAGCTTTATCATATTGGTGAACAAATTCCACTAGTTTAGTGTTTGAGTTAACAAAACCATCAAAGAAGGAATTAATACTCTCGGACCTCTGACTGGTTGTCATTCCAGCACAGAAAACATCCTTGAGATATACATTAACCCAATGTCCACGGAGCCTGTACATCTTCATCAACCAACTGTCATCTTCTTCTTCTAACTGATATTTTTCATCAGACACCATCGTTCCTCACAAGTGCTTATATCGCGGGAGGTGTACCAAGCATGGAAATCGGAGACCATATCTTCTCCATACTTGTTTGACATTGGGATTTGTTGCTCGGTAATATGTTTCCGCACATGCCAGAAACAATAACGGCGCCGAGAAGTTGGGAAAACAATCTTGATGACGTCACCAATCTGCGCATCCTGATCAGTAATAATCAGCTTCGGTTCAACTCCATGCCTGCACTTGAGCCATTTTTGGAATAACCAAACAAAAGTATCCCTCTGCTCATCAGCAAGCAATGCACAGCCGAACAAAATTGACTGCCTGTGATGATTTACTCCAGTGAATGGAGCAAATGGCAAGCTCAAGTGATTAGTTCTGTATGTTGTGTCAAAAACGATCACATCACAGAACCTTAGATGCGAGAAAATAGCTCTTCCATCAGCCCAAAAAATGCTTCTAAGTGTGCCCGCGTTATCGACTTCACTTGAAAAGAAGAATTCTGGATCGGTCTCGGCTTTCTCTTGAAAATATTTGATAATAGCAATAAACTCATGACCGCAGTTATTTCTACGTTGACGAGTGAAATCAATAACTTGTTGAGGGCTCACTTCTTCACAGCCTTCTCCCTGGCTCATTGCATTCACAACGCGGGAAATATTTGAAAGCCGCATTCCAACATCAACCAGATTGCTCATAATGCTTCTGCTAATTTTTGAACGATGATTCTGGTGAGAGTAATGGTGATGTACCTTATCCGGACTTGACAATTCATGTGAATGAGTATCAACAAATTTGTGATAACCCAATGTCTTTTGTCCAAAAAAAAAACGAAGACGGATATGCATCTCAGCAGGACAAGCTACTCTAGTGTTAATTCGACGATGCACTGTAAGCCCCTCTTGTCTTTTGTCACACAACTTCTTCAGACCTTCCTTGTTGCAGCAAAATTTTCTGCAAATAATCTCATAAGGAGGCTTCCGTGACTTATCTGTACCTTTTCTTCTCACGCTAAAATCTCTATTCCTTGCAAAACAATTGTAGAAATTGTATGCTTCCATATCCGACAGGAACTGTTTCCCTATAAACTTATCTGAGCTTCCAGACATTTCTCCATGTGCATTCATATCCTACAAAAAACAATTACACGAATTAAATGAATATAAATATTTTTTAGATATCACTGTATTCTAAAATATAAGTTATATAAATGCGACCAAGGTCGCATAAGAGATGAAAACTATATTACTTCTTATCAAATACTGCGACCAAGGTCGCAGTTATCCGTATAAGAAGAAATCTATATTACTTCTTACTAAAGACTGCGACCTAAGTCGCAGTAAATAAAAATAAGATTTCACATACGACATGAAATCTATAATACTCCTTATTGAAGACTGCGACCTAAGTCGCAGTTATCCGTATGTAAAGAAATCTATATTACTCCTTACTATAGACTGCGACTTAAGTCACAATTATCCGTATGTGAAGAAATCTATATTACTCCTTACCAAAGACTGCGACTTAAGTTGCAGTCGCATTTCTGAAACTTTTAATCATTTGTTATAGGTCGCAGTATCTCATAGACTAAAGACAAAAATTCAATATTTAAGAAATTGTTTCTAAAAAAATGAAACAAATAAAACCTGTTGATCGGCATGCAAAAATGTCAACCCTTCAAGATTTTCAATATTCTGAGAGAAAGTAGAACCAGATGCTATATCTTCCATATTTAGATCGCCAGTAGACTGCTCAGACGTAGACATTAAATATTTTGGAGAAAAAATTAATCTGAAAAGATTTTATATTTTCAGAAAAAAGTTTATCGCAGGCTGAAAAAGGAGAAAGTAGATCTTTCAAAAAGAGGTAAGGAAATAGGGGGAAAAGTAATTTATATAGAATAACCTAAAACCTATAAAGAGCGGCAAAAATAATAATAAACAATAAGGAAGGTTACAGAAAGAGTTGCTTTTCATAAGGAGTATTTGGTAATTTAACTTCTTCCTAAAAGCGTGCCACAAGTCAGTGAAGTGACAAATTGAGCCACGTCACCGCAGGCTGAGAGAGTACTCTCAGCCCGCAGGCTGATATACATTTCTCTCTCTCTCTCTCTCTCTACATACATACATACATACATACATACATATATGTGTATGTATATATATACATATATGTGTATGTACATACATACATACCTATGTGTATGTACATACATACATATCTATGTATATATACATACACATATTTGTATATACATACATACACATATATGTATATACATACATAAATATATACATACATACATATGTATATACATACATACATACATACATATGTATATACATACATATATATACATACATACACACACACACACACAAACACACATGTACATATACATATACATATACATATACATAGATGTAGATATGTAGATGTGTGTGTGTGTCTGTATGTGTATGTGTGTGTATATTGATCTATATTATTTCAAGTATCTATAAATAAAAATTTAAGTGTTTTGAATACTTTTTGCCTATTCATCAAATAGGAAAAAAACGGATGGCCTAAATTGTGAGTTGGTTAGTTTAACGGTATAGAACATTTGAAACCTAACCAAAAATGGTTTGTAGGGGTTTTTAAATGTTTATATCATAATGAAATAGCCGGATCGAGAATTTGTATGCCTAAAGACATAGATCTAACCACCTCATTACTTTCGGCCGTCCATTTTGCGTCGCTTGATGGATTGTTAAAAAGTATTAAAAATAATTGATTTTTGGTTTATAGATACTTGAAATAATATAGATCAACTTCAATAGAGTGGATCTTGTATTCGAATGTCGGAGGGTTAAATTTGAGTGAAAAAGATTCGGTCTCAAATCCTTTTGGAAGGACACAAGTCTCTCTCTGTGTGTGTTTTAATTTGTATGAATATGCTATAAATTTTTAAAATTGTGGTAGTTGTTTGAGAATATGCTTATATACCTTATATACTTCTAGGTTAAAAAAAAGAGTACACTTATATACAATATGCTATGTCAATTGCTATTTTTTGTTAAACAGAATTAATATTATCATTGTAATAAATTTTAGGTTTTTTCACAATTTATAGAATTTAAAGGTGTAAAAAATTGCTATGGAAAGAATTTTCCTGCAAACTCTCCTGCATTAAATTACTCAAAAACATTGGCAGTCTTTGAACTTAGAAAAATAAGAAAACAATAACAGAACAAACCACAAACTGGTTTTCTACAAACGAGAGCCAAAAAAATTCCACAGATGGACACAAAATCTGGATAGTTTTTCCAATTTTGTGAAAAAAATATTCTCTGGAGAAAATGTTTACCAATAAATCCAAAAAAAATCTAACTAGCATGAATATATATGCCAAAAAACCAACATTAAGTGCGAGAAAGAATATTCATTGAAAGATTGAAGTTAAAATTGTGACATTGCATGCAGTGCGTCAGATTGGTCTGCTACAGTGACCCGACTCGCTGCCAAGATTCGGAGATGAGAGTCACAAAAAAACAACGCAGAGAAAGAAACAACGACGTAGAAACAAGAAGAAAACGTCAAAAACTCTACCCTGCGCCGGCCGCGGAGAGAAAGAAGGCTGGTGCAGGTTAGTAAGTTCGATGAATAGTCAGAACCAGTGTGTCAACTGGCAGGTCAACAAGGGTCATATTATTTTTGACCACAGGAAATAATTGTCTGAGAATCTAAAGATAGAATGTTGGCCATTAACATAAAATGAAAAATAGAATACATTTGAAGTGTCTAAACTTTACATTCTTCACGTTGAAAGAGTATTATATTAATACAAAACTCTTTGTCCTCTCTCCCCCCCTTATAGTCTCTTTCTCTCTCCTTTCACCCTATATAATGGTCCTCTCTCTCTCATTCAAACATACACAGGCTCATCCACACACCGCATAGAGACACGCAAAAATGCAGTTCACGAGCAAAAACAAAGGCATGCATACATTTTTGACAAACAATAATCGCCAATAACATGCACGCATGGTATAATCTTCACGAGAGAAAGAGAGGGGGGACAGATGATGATAGACAGCACAAGACAAGAGAAACATGCCAGCACATACTTGTATGGTATCCAAGAAGATACAAAGAGAAGAAGGCAGACCAGAGAGACACACAGATTGTCCCATGCCCAGTAAAGCCATTGTTCCCAACTAGAATGTCCTTCCTATTTTCACCTTGGTCATCCTTTCTTAGGGAAAAAAAAAATAACTATCATTTTACCTAAACAGAATAGCAACAAACAGAATAATTAAAAACCAAATTAAACATGAAAAACTATATGTTATAAGGATTTAGATCTATCCTCAACTGGTATTGAGAGTTAAACCCCTCTAGCTAGCTAGTTAAAATTTACATGTCTCCTTAAGTTTAAGTTACTGACACTTACAACACTACTTTAAAAAACACTAACACAACCTCTTACTTCAACAAGTTCTCTAAGTTGAGAAGTTACATACCAATAGCCCAACACCCCCCTCTCCCACCTACATTGTTTCCTTTCATCTCTTCATGTTCATCTTACTGCAAACTCCCACCTCCAAATGGCCGAGCGCATGACGATCCCGACCCCATTTGATGCTGTTCTCTCTGAGACAACCCACCACCGCCCAACCTCCTAACCACACTTCCCACCCCAAGAAAATCCCTCGTCAGCCCATCGGATCCCCTGCCGACCGACAAGTTCCGGTGCAACTTGCTATCATCCATCTCAGCCAGCTCATGGCTGAACCCCTCGAACCCGGTCACCATCTCACTGCCTCCTCCTCCTCCTCCTCCTGAGCCACCACCAAAGATCCTGGTGCTACCATTAGCGAGCGAATTCATCAGGTCTTGCAGGTTCGCCTCGCTCTCCATCTGAGACAACTTCATGCTCTCCGATTTTGAAATGTTTGCGAATCCTCTGAGCATCATCGACGAGCCATTGCCGCCGCCGCCGCCACTGCCATTGCTTGTAGTTGCACCCATTTGAGCCGCCTTCTGAAGCAGGGCAGTTGCCGACATCTGGGGGAGGACTGTCTCGTTGTAGAGAGAAGACACCCCGCCGTGGTCTCCCATGAGGTTTCGGGCGAAGAGAGTCATCTGCTCCGCCCCCGCAGTACTGGCATTGTTGAACTGATCGGCCGCGCCACTCAAGAACCCGGCGTTCTGGCTGACGTTGGTGTTGCTGCTGTTAGTGCTGCCAGCACCGCTGTTGTTGGAGAAGAAGCTAAGGTTGAAGAGGTTGGCCGCCGCAGCAGGCTGCATCAGGCCGTGGAAGGGCTTGATTGGGTCTTCAGCTTGAAAGTCTTGGGTGGAGCTGCCGGTGCCGGGGAGGTAGAAGGCGGAGGAGGGGGACCGGGCGAAGGACGGGGAGGGGTTGGGTTGCGGGATGAGGTGGTCGAAGTGAGAGGCGCCGCTGCTGCCACCGAGGCGGAGGAGGTCAGCTGAGGAAGGGCCTTGGTCATGTAATGAAGAGAGTTGGGGGTGGTTCACTTGAGAGAGCCCCAGGCCCACGTTGCTGTTTGTGAACAGGCCAACGGTGTTGAGGCCGGTCGGGAGCCGAGCGCTCTCTTGGGCCAGTGCGTCGCAGAAGGCTCGGTGGGTGATGAAGCTATCGCGCCTGCCCCAAAAGAGAAAGGATGAAGAGAGTGAATTTTGTTGGTTAATTTCATTCTCAAGTGCAAGAAGCTAGATTGAAGCAGTAGCAAGACATATTTGTAGTTTGAAGAATTTAATCTTGTGGACATTCAAAATGAAAAATCTAGGAATAATTGTTATCTTCATAACAGGTTTAGAAGTTTAATTAACAAACTAAATGCCCATGAACTAATTAAAGAAGTAATCAAATGATAGTCTACAATTAATATTAAAAAGCAAAAACTGTTAAATAAACTATACTCAATCTAAGAAAGTAAATTAAGTAACATAGTACTCAAATATAGGAAGATAAAGATCTAATCTCAATAATATTTGTCAAATCAATTACACATTATGATAATGTTATGTAAAATTGATATTTTTATGTGACTTTTTTCCTTTTGCTATCTAACTCTTTCCATTCACAATATGCTTGAGTTTTTACTTCTAAGATGTGTAAAAAATTCAAGGCTACACTAATCTAGTACTCAAATTTTAGCAAGAAAAAGATATAGCTGGTCTGCTTATTTTGAATAAATATTACAATTAAAGATAATGCTGACATTAAATTTGATCTTTTCATCTATAATTTTTTTCTTTTACTAGCTACTCCATTCATTCACAATACATGTGTAAGAAGAAATCAAGGCTACTTCAAGAAATTTTATGATAAGAAAAATAAGTAAAATATGATCAACAAAATCCTTAAAGATGGAAATTTCAAAGTGTGAGCAAAAGGATCTTTCTCCAAGGACAAACATAGCAACCAATAGCACTGGAGACTCAAAAATTGGTCCACATTTCCCCCCAAACAAACCAAGATAAAAATGAGGGTGCCAGAAAGAAATTCCCCTTGAAATTGGAACTGACCAGACTGCATGTCAAAATAAGTCCATTTCCAGCCCTGCCTCCTCAATTAATGCAAAAATAGAATTTTGCAGAAAACATGCTAATTTTTAAAGCAACGCATTGACTAATGACCCAAAATGCCAAAATCTAAAAGACCTCCACATTCCTCCCTCTCACTCTGCAAAGAGAGCTAGCTTTCCATAATCATGTGCAACCCATCAATCAATTAAGACCCATTCATAGGACCTCAATCAATGCATATTCTCTCAAATTGAGGTACCAAAGCCCTCCTGATTGAGCAATCAGTACTTCACTCATTACCAAAGAGTTTGCAATGAAAAATGGTGGACCTGAACACTGAGAAACCCACACAACTAGCCAACCACAAGAGAACAAACCTGCAGCTAAGTGTCCACATGTGAACTCAAGTGTGTTGATTCCAAGGAGAAGGATGGCTCTCAATTGAGAGACCATGGCAGTTCAGTGACATAGAATCCTTCACGTGGGAGCAGTCCCTCACTGCACTCACTGTCACCAGTGAGAATGGAATCCAGCCACCCACCACAGCCCCCTAACAACCCTAACCCTAACCCTAACCCTAAAAAAAAAACCCTAGATAATCATGAAATGAATGATGATCCAATCATGTAATGAACTGAATAGACGGATGTTGAGTTGTACCTCGAGAAGAGGGTGCCGCAGTCGCAGCGGTACTCGCGGGTACCGCAGGTCTTGGAATGGGCCTTCCAGTCGGACTGGACGGCGTACCGCTTGGAGCACTTGTCGCACTTCCACTTCTTCTCGCCGTGCTTCCTGCAAAAGTGCTTCTTGATGCCGGTGAGGTCACCCAGTGCTCTCGACGGGTCGTGGTGGACGCACGTCGGCTCTGGACACAAGTACACCTTGCGCCGCACCTCTTTCGTGCTTTTCTGTCGCAGCTTCCATGGCAAATTGTGGCCACGGCGGTGGAGCTGCAGGTTCTGCTCTCTCTGGAACCCTTTGTTGCATACCTCGCACACGAACCGGTTCGTCGCGAGGAGAGTCTTCGGAGACAGCGCTATCACCTCCGCGTCCGGATCTGTATCGAATTCGATCACAATCAATGGAAATTACGATAATTTGATCGATATCTGATGATCGAGCCACCAATTTCTTTTCCCCCTCCTATTTAATTTACAAGTTAGGGTTTTGAGATTGAAAAAGAAATAAGGATAAAGGATAAGCTTCATGCAATTGTGTGGGCATGATGCTATATCACGAAAGAATGGTCTGGAGATAGATCAAGATCGAAGCATGTATGCGTGTGTGCGCGCGCGCGCGCGCGCGCGCGTGTGTGTGTGTGAGAGAGAGAGAGAGAGAGAGAGAGAGAGAGAATTGAACTTGCTTGGATTTCCAGGGAGATTCCTCTTCTTCTTCTTCTGAGGGGCGGCGGGGGGCTGGGACCCGTTGGCGGCGGTGGCGGCTGAGGAGCTCGGTGTCGATGACTGCTGCTGAATATGATTGCTCTGGTGATCATCTTGATCTCTGATTGCCAAGAAAGAAGCTGAAGACGACGCCGCTGCCATTATTCGATCTGCCCCCCTTAATTTTTCCCCTCTTTTTTGGTTTCTTTCTTCTTTTTTCTCCCTCTGTGATGAGCTTCTCTCCTGTTCTCTTTTTTGTTTATGGCAAGTAATATCAGTGACCAGTCCTAGTCAGGGAACTGAAGAAAAATTCTCTCACTAGAAAACATGAAAGCTCTCTCTCTCTCTTGAAGTCACAAGAGAGATTAGAGAGGAAAAAACCAAAGGAAAGGGTGAAGAGAAGAAGACCTCAAGAGAAATTCTAGCACAAGGGCTGAGGGGGTGGCTGCTGCTTTAATCTGTATACCCCCAAATTTCTTACATCTACAAAAGAACAAAGAGGGGGGAACCCAAACAAACAGTTACACTCAGAGAGCTAGCTCGCTAAAGTGAGGGAAATGATAAACAACAAATAAGGAAATAATTAAAAACAAAATTAACAAAAATCAAAGCAAAAATAAATAAATAAATAAAAGAATACAAACCAACTCAAGAGACCTCTCCTTCTCCTTGTTCTTGGTGATGAGAAGAGAGAAGAGAGAGAGAGAGAGAGACGATTGAAGGGTGGTAGTTGGATGATGGCTATCAATTCCTGTCACACTTTTCCTTCTCTCTTCCCCTACTACTCCTCTATCTCTCTCTTCTTCCATATTCTCCTCTATCACCTTTCTTCCTTTGCACCGCAAATAAAAAATTGTAGCCAGAAATGTATATAAATTGGGGGGAGAGAGAGAGGGGAGATAGAGGGGAGAGAGGTGTTGGCGAGAGCAGAAGGGGCCCACCGACCTGTAGGTCTTACCCCTCTCTCTACCAAAACTCACTCAGCCCCCACTTGTGTTTTCCCCCGTTTGGTAAAAAGTGAACTCTTTGTATTATGTTAACCACAATGAATGACAATAAAAAGATGAATTGAATATGAGATCAAACTAGAAAGGTTTGGGGGGTAAGGGGGACGGGAATATGGTGCTCTTTTGGTATTCTACTCCTGTTGTTTGTACATTGTAGTGATTAACTTTTTGATTGTTATTGTAATAGTAATTATAAATGATAATGATCATGATGATTAGAATTCCACTATACTTATGATGGTAAAACCCTAAAAGCAATAAAAATAAAATTGAGTAATTGCAGTCTATATTGGATGTCTGTGAATCTTCACTTTTAAACTTGACCTTAAAAGCTTATACTGTTTGGTGGCCATTTATTGAGTCATGTGTGATTATTAAGGTTAATTGCATATACATCTCTTGTATTATAGATACTGGAACACTAATGACCCTCAAACTCGCTTATTAGCAGCTAGACCCCCGTGTCTCCTAAACACTGTTCGACTTCATTTAAAAATTCTGTTAGTGCACGTGCACCTGGTACCCCCAAAAACTTTAATTTCCTAACTACCCTTTATCAATATTTGTCATATTAATTGAACTCCCCTCTCCCTTCTCTAACTTTAACCCATCGAAGGTGGCGGTGGTGAACCCTAGATGGGTTCTTACTCTTTCTTCAACTGAATCCATCGTCTGTGTAGTGTCTAGGTTGCGTTTTTCACTAAGGTACTCCCCCCCCCCCCACCCCTGCAGGTTCGTAGAGAGTGGTAGAGTTGGGAATCGATGTTATCCAGTTCTTGAGAATCAAGATTCATGGCATCTTTAAAAAGCGAGCTTTGTGCAAATTTGGAACGGCCAATTCCATCTTATCTTCACAATGCAAATGTGGATTTGGTGCAAAACTGAGAACTTCATGGATAAACAAAAATCCAGGACGACGCTTCTTTAATTGTCGCTTGAACAAATGTGATTATTGGAGGTGGCCTGATCGGGAATTGCCTGATGAAGTAGAGATATTGTGAATTTGTTACTTGATAAGAACACTCAACTTGTAAATGAGTTGAGAAAATTAAAAGCGAGGAACAATGAATTGGAGGGCCTCATTGAAATTTCTAGTCATCCAAATATGAAGATTTAAGATTTAAAATCAAGGAGCGCCGGTTGAAAGAGAGAAACAAATTGATGCTAGGGAAGGATTTGTTATTTGAAATTGTTATTGATTTTTGTTTGACATTTGTTCTTGTTATCATTTTCGAGTATATTTGAATGAAATGAGTGCTTGAGAGGCTTGTAATACTAATATTTGAAAAAAAAATTAGAGCTTGTCTTTTAGTTAATGAAATGAAGTTTGAGAGGCTTGTAATACTAGTATTTGAACACTTGTAATACTACCTTTTCTTTATCACAAGAAGTATTTAAGACAAGAAATATATGAGATATTAACTCTTTACAGATGAATAAGATATTACCCTCAAACAGTTGTAGCAGATAGCCCCCTATACTTACAGAACTGAAGCACAAAAACTCCTATACTTACAAACTGAAGCACAAGAACCCATATAGTTACATAACTAAAGCATAAAGATCCCCTATACTTACAAAATTGAATCACAAAGACCCATAATTACAGAAATGAAGCACAGAGCTCTTACACAAATGCACATCTTTTTTAATCAACCCCCTGCACAGAGTATCAACTTGTTCTATAATAGAATATCAAAATGGATCAAAACAATAACCATCCATATCAGATTGCAAAATATCAACATATAAATATATAGTACAATCATCCCAAGTTTACATGAATGAAATATACAGTTTACATCAAAAGCTAGTTATCCAAACTATTTACCACAAGTCTAACACATCCAACTGTTTCCAAAATACACAGTTTAGCAAATGTGTTACAAATCTAACTGTTTACAAAATCAAAATACAATCATTCCAAGTTTTACCACAAGTAATAGTTTACCACATTCACCTGTTTAACACACCCAAGATCACCTTTTACACCTCTTCTTTTCCTTTGCCTTGTTTCTACATATCACATAAAAAACACTGAAATAAGATGTTGTGATAACACATGTTGGATAACACATACTGAAATGTGATGCTATTTAACTTATTCAAAGGAAATAAACTTACATGCTGGATGAATGTCTCTTATTCATTGGTTATTCCACCAGCTCTACAACTCATTGTTGGGATAATAGCTGTAGAACAACCCAACTTTCTGGCAGAACTTGATAGGAGTGATATTGATAAAGGGTAGTTAGGAAATTAACATGATGAGTATCTAAGACTCCTTTGCACTTCCTAACAGGTAAAGGCTAAACTAACATGATGAGTATCCAAGACTCCTTTGCATTCGTGTTTTAGGATGTAATATTTTACTTGGAAAGCAGTTTTATCTCTATCCCATGAGGCATGTATTCTCCATGTACAATGTTCAGTACCAACTAGCAGTGACCCTAACTTTTCATTCTTTATGGTCTTGTAATCATCTCTCTTTCTAAGAGTCATACATGAGAGCCTCCCTAAACTGAATGTGATCAATAAACTCCAAGCTTACTCTAAACTCAGGGTTTTACTTCTTGCTCTCATCAAATTGTGGATATTTGGCATCTCTTACGCTAACACCATCTGAATCAGAAGATTCTGACATGCTTCTTAGTACCTGACTATCAGAGTACTTGCTTTCAGCTTCAAGTAACCTCTCATCACACTCTTGAATTTTATCCTCTAATACAGTTCCATCTGAAATCAATAAAACACAAAAAAATAAAATTTAAACAAAGTTAGAGAAGAAACATGTAACCTCCAAGCATTAGATAAGACACACACAGTAAAGTTAAGTAGTAATATGAAAATAATCACTTAAAGTTTGATTACCTGAGCCTCCACCAACTTTCTTTTTCTCACATGTGGCTGCTTCTAAGTCTGTAGCTTGATTCTTCTTGTGTATTTTTAGTTTGCATCTTTTTTATTTTCAAATATCAGAGCAATGGTAGGATCAGCATAATCATCTCCAGCTGCGAAGTTATCCTCATCAGGTTCTCCAAATCCACTCAATTCACTATAATCATTATCATCCCTGTCATCACTGTCTTCTTA
>JAVJIF010025360.1:0-84010 GCA_038442645.1 Agave tequilana | reverse complement strand
ACACCACCTCACACAAGAGGGGTAGGTACTTAGGCGAACAACCACAATCCACCTCTTCACTAAGAGGGATACACAACCAATCTCCACCTCTCACTAGAGGGAGCCAACACAATCTCCATCTCTTACTAGAGAGAGCCAATCACCATTCCACAATCAACCTCTACACAAGAGGGATATCACAAATAATGAGGGTTACAACTTGGTGGTCTACCTCAACCAAAACAGCTTCTTTCACAATAAAGATCCTAATAGATAGGATAGAATGATATGGCTCAAGTGTGAAAAATAAAGAGTTTGAAAATCAAAAACTCAAAGAAAACTATTTGGGAAACAACTAGGATAAGATTAAATGAAGATCAAAACCAATCCCAAAGTTTCTTTCCTTTTCTTGAATTTTCTAACCCTTTTTAAAACAAAGTAAAGATCAAATCTTTAAAGCTCTAAAAACTCTGTTGAAACTTGTAATAAAACACTAGAGAGTAGGAAATTTTTCTTCTTGAAAAATCTTAGAGAAAACCTCTCTCAAATGGGGTATTTATAACTCCCAAATATTTTTGCCCGTTGGCAGCAGACTATGTCAATAATGGCCTTCCGGTCGACCGGCCGGTCGACTGGCCAACAGTCAAATTTCTGACTATTGAGCCTTCCGGTCGACCGCCTGAATCAGAGAGTAACGGCTCTCTGGCCGGTCGACCGGGGCAACCCGAGAGTGGTTGCCTTTAGTCGGTCGACCGCTCGGTCGACCGACTGACGATACGGCCAAGTGCATCGACCGCCAGAGCCTGGCAGGGGATTTTCAGAACTTGAAATTTTGGTTTTTTAATTACAAATTAAATCCCATAAAATCTTCTAAAAATTCACAAAAATAATTCAATATAATACTTTAATATACAAACATGTGTGAAAAATTTCAACACATATTTCAAACAATTTGAACCATTTTTGTGACTTAGAATTTTGCTGAAAATCAAAATTTGTATTTTCCAAAACTTGAATTTTTGAATTGAAAATTCGTTTTGTACAAAACTCATCCAAATACAAAAACATGATATTGAAACAACTTTAAGCATGTTGTATATGGATATACTCCAGTATACATGAAAAGATATATATCAATGTTTTTGATATTAAATCTGAAAATATGTTTTGTTAAAAATACAAAACTCCAAACACATGAATAGGCATATTAAAATAAGTTTGTCTAAGATATGAAGCATACATGTATATAGAACAAATCTAATATACATTAAACCATGTAAACTTGTTTTGAATCTATCTATTCATGAAAACCAAGATCGGTTAAATCAAAATCGAAAACCAAAACATGAACGTGTGTGTGTTGTGAACTTGAGCATACACACTATCTAATCTTTACACATTGATCTAAAACATAAACTAACTAAGTACCGAAGTCTTCTTGACGAACTCCGTCTTCAAGCCGACTCGATCCAAACCGTGATCCACCGAGCTTGACTCCAACGAGTGCTATATATGATCTTTAACGCTCGGGCTCTTGAATCACCATGTGAAAGGCTTCAAAACTCCTTTGTTGAAGCTAATCACCTACTAATATCTTGGTTAAGGATCTGAAACTAAACATCACAAGATTATTAGTAATATAACTTCATGAGTTAATCTTCATCAAAACTAGAGTAGAAGGCCTCTGGGCCAACAAAGACTACATATGGAGGTAGTTTCATGAAGGGTATCGTTATTGTTGTAATTCATGGATACGAAATTGTGCACTAGACATGTTTACGTTCTCTCTCATAGGATGGGAGTGGGGGTGTAATGGAGTCAAACTCGAGCGAGCTAGCTCAGCTCTTTGACTCCAAATTCATTTTGAGCTAGCTTGAGTTATGCTTATTTTATATTTCGGGTCTAGTAGAGTGCTCGAGTTCGGCTCGATTTGAACATCGAACTCTCAAGTTCGGCTCGTTAAAGCTCAAAAATAAAAAGAATTAAAATCAGACCAGTTATTTTAGTATTGTGAATTTAATTAAACTTCATACCGATAAGTAAGGACATTATTTCCATTCCTATTAAAAAAGAACATAAACATAAACATTTGAAAGAACATTTTTTAATCTAAATTGAAGAATAATTACACACTTTCAAGCATCATGTTCCTATTTATGATCGGCACATGATCATAATCGTGTTTGTTGTGTTACATACATGTAGACATGTTCACTATTATGTTTGAAATAGATACATATACATCTTGGTAAATAAAATTTTAAAAACTTCAGCCTTGTTAATAAAATAGATATTTGATACATTTGTGTGCATATATAAATATACCGAGCTTATTCAAACCGAACTCGAACGAATAGGCCTAGTTGGAGTTTAGCTCGTTTATAAATTCGAACTCGAGTCAGCTCGTTTGCCAATCGAGCGTAGTAGAACTCGAACTGATCGTGAATAGCTAGTTTGTTTGTCAACCTTTGCAAAGTAAGCTTAAAGGCCTTTGTCCAAAAAAACTAAAAAAAATACCTTTTTAGAAAAGGTGAATATATCTCTAATGTTGTCCAAAATTATACCCATGTCAATGGAATCTCAGTTTGGTTAAATACAATGACCAACACGAAATATCTTGTTATTTTGAATTACTTTAAATTTCAAATTATAATTTACAAACTCACATTCTTACCTAACATCATGGTATCTGTGTCATAGATTTTTAAAAAATAGAATTTTCTTTTTTGACCGCGTTATCAGAATATTTATATTAGAGTTGAAGCCACTATCTGTGCACCTTTGAAGATCTCTGTGCTCTCGTGTTCGCCCCTTTTTTCTCCTAGGGTTTCGGACCCAGCTTGTTGTTTCTTCACCCGCTCTTTCATATCGGCGGACATATGAAGGATCTGGTTTTCGAATAGTGGTGGTATTTGGACGTTGGCAACTGCCCATTTAGGTGAGGAGGCTCCAGTGTCCTCGGTGTCATACTGTCGATCGACGACATGCGGGGGGATTGTACCTTTAACCATGCTCTTGGTCCTACCTTTCAAGGGGCCGTCATTGTGGGTAATGATTTTCTTTCTCGGGGCCATCGACGCTGGAGAAAAGGCTATTTTAGGAAGGTTTGATTGCGTGGAGGGAAATCTTGGGTGTAGACTCGATCTCAATGAAAGCATCAGTTTGTACTGAAAAAATCTCACCAGGTCGAGGTGGATGAATCTCCACCATAAGCGACTGGATGCTCCAATCTGACTGGTCAGAGCACACAGAGCAGAGACGCATTTCATGCTAGGAGCACTGGTACGATGCCGATGTTGGCCCTGAGGCCTTCCACTCTAGTTTTGATGATAATTAACTCATGTAGTTATAGTTTACTAATAATCTTGTGATGTTTAGTTTCAGATACTTAACCGAGATATTAGTAGGTGATTAGCTTCAATAAAAATATTTTGGAGCTTTTACATGGTGATTCAAGAGCCCGAGCGTCAAGTTCATACCTAGCACTCGTTTGGAGTCAAGCTCGGTGAATCACGTTTGGATCGAGTCGACTTGGAGACGGCGCTCTACAAGAAGACTTCAGTATATTGTTTAGTTTATGTTTTAGATCTATTGTTAAAGATTAGATAGTGTGATATGCTCAAGTTCACAATACACACACTTGTTTAAGTTCCATGTTTTGGTTTTCGGTTTTTAGTTTAACCGATCTTGATTTTCATGAATAGATAGTATCAAAACAAGTTACATGGTTTGATGTATATTAGATTTGTTCTATATACATCTATGCTTCAACTATTTAAACAAACTTAGTTTGATAGTCTATTTCATGAGTTTGAAGTTTTTGTATTTAAACAAAACTTATTTTCGGATTTAATGTCAAAAACATTGATATATCTTTATATGTATATTGGATTATATCCATATACTACATGCTTAAATATTGTTTCAATATCATGTTTTTGTATTTGGATGTGTTTTTAGAAAAATTGGATTTCTATTTCAAAATCTAAGTTTTGGAAAATACGGATTTTGGTTCTCGGCAAAATTTTTAAGTTACAAAAATAGTTCAAAATATTTGTAACATGGTTTGATTTTACTCAACATATTTGTATGTCAAAGTATTATACTGAAACTATTTTTGTGGATTTTTAGAGATTTTATGGGATTTATTTGATAATTAAAAACTCAGTTTTCAAGTTCTGAATTTAGCCCTGTCAGGCTCTGGCGGTCGACCGGACCGGTCGACCGACGTGCACAAGGAGTGCACGCAGGCCAACCCCTTTGGTAAGTCGACCGAGCGGTCGACCGACTGAAGTCAACCCACTCTCGGGTTGGCCCGGTCGACCGGCCAGAGAGCCGTTGCTCTCTGGTTCTGGGCGCGGTCGACCGGACGGTCGACCGGCAGGCTCAACGGTCAGAAATTTGACCGTTATCCGGTCGACCAGAAGGTCAATTTTGACCTTTCTGCCAGCCAACGGGCAGATCTGGTTAGGGCCTATTTATACCCCATCTTTTGGCCAGTTTTTCATGAAGAATTTCAAGAGCTAAAATTCCATCTTCTCTAGTGTTTTATACAAGTTTTCAAAAGAAGTTTTGGGCTTTAAAGTTTACATTTGATTTGATATTTTTCTAGGGTTTGAAAAATCAAGAAAAGTGATTTTGGGAAAAGTATTTTTGGTTCAACTTCTTCATCCTTATTTCTAGTTTTTCTCAAAGATTTTCTTTGAGTATTTATTTTCCATTCCTTTGGTTTTCTCACACTTGAGCTTATCATTCTATCCTATCTATAGGATCTTTGTTTTGTGGGAAAAGAATTTGTTTGTGGTCTTTTGATCGCCAAGTTGTAAACCCTCCTACTTTGTGTTATCCCTCTTGTGTAGAGGTTGATTTTTGGAGTGGTAGCTTTGTGCTCTATCCCTCTAGTGAGAGGTTGATTTGTTATTTGGTTTTGTGCCTATCCCTCATTTGTGAGGTTGATTTGTGGTGGCTTTGTGCCTAGCCTCTAAGTGTAGGTTGTGTTTGTAATTGAGAGAGGAGTTGTGTACTCCCAGTTGTATTGCCCCAAATCCTCAGTAGAGGTTTCCTGTGTGGGAAGTCCTGTGTGAACAAGTTAGTGGAAATCCTTCTGTGTGAAGGCGGGGACGTAGAGCTGGGTGCTCGAACCTCGAAACAAATCTCGGTGTTTGTGTTTGATCCATTAACTCTAACTCTATCTCTATTACTTTGTGCCTTGCATCATTCATATTGTCATATCATACTTATATGCTTGGTTATGATTGTTTGTGTGTCTCACTTGTGTCTAACCACGAGAGCTTCATATAGCACCTCAACTCTTATTTAGAGGAATCAAGAGGAGTTAGTCTAGAGCCCTTCACCGGGGATTCGGTTACACTCGTTGGTTACACTAAGTGTGTTGCAATTAAGATTTTAAATTCCGTATTTTGTTCATTAGATTAGCAGTACACCTATTCACCCCCCTCTAGGTGTACTTACAGCCGATCTAAGACCTTCGGCGTGAGAATTATTCACCCCCCTCTAGGTGTACTTACAGCCGATCTAAGACCTTCGGCGTGAGAATTAGTGGTCAGAAAGGAAAAGTGGGTGGACCAAGCCGAAGAAAACCGTCAGTGTGTTTTGAGGTGGACTAGCACAGGGAATTGCAAGTGTAATGTAATATAGACTAGCACGGGAACTGCTAGTATGGTGGCATGAAATAGCACAAGAAACTGCTAGCGTGGTGGTATAGACTGAAACAGGAAAACTTCCAGTGTGGTTGAATGTGCGCTCTGGGGGTTAGGGATGCGAGCTCCATCTCCTTTGAAAAGAATGATAGTATATATCTAACAAGGATGCTGGCGTAGAGGCATAATTGATGGACTGTTTTAACTGCACGATCTGCACGTGCTGGATTTGTTCTAACGACCGTGATCATCAGCGCTCGTTGGTTTGAATTTCATGTCAAGAAATCTACAACCGTTTATAACTACTCGCACTGAAAGGGATGTTACGCATTATGAACATGAAAAAGGATGGAGTTGCATAACTATCGACGGAGATCGAGGACGATCTGCTGTTGGAGATAAATGTTCGGAGTTGAAGTCTTTGAAACAGGAAAGGTCTCGGAGTGGAGGATACCCCGAGTATGTGAGGATTTCAGAGTGGTAAAGGCATCAGAACAGTAAAGGTCTTGAAATGGCAGAATACGACTCCGAGTTGTAATGTCTTCAGGATGGAGGGCAGCTCTGAGAAGGTTGGATATGGCGGAGGCCTCGGGATGGACCGAGAGTTGTGAATATCTTGGGAGACCCCCTCAGTAGTTTGACACGTCATTATCATTGTACGGGTCAAATTTTAACTGCTACAAGCGCATATCATCATTTGTTAATATTTAATTAGAATTTTGTATTAAGAACAATCTAATATTAAATATTTTTTATATTGCCATTTTCAATAGCATGTTTCAGATGAAACACAAAAAATATTATAATTATTTATTATTTATTTTGGAACATGTCTTTGTTCATGTCACACAAACAAAGTAATAATAATCCCATAACTTTATGGGTATAAGTTTTATTAAATAAAGTAGAAGAACCGTGTGTATTGAGAAAAGAAGAAAAAATAATTATATGCTAAAAAGAAAAAGATCACCCAAATAAATATGAGTGCGAATTTTGGGTGTGAGTTTGTCGAGTGCCATTATTTTTTTCTTTTTCCCCCTTTTGTTTTTACCAAAAATGAAATTGATGCTAAAGACCAATAATTTTCGAGCCTATTCTTCATATGTTTATGTTAATACGTCTCACATGTTTCATTGGACTATGATCCACTACAAAGAGTAATATAGAAATTATAACAATACTTTGTATCATAAATTATTCTTTAGGGGGACAAGGATCTAGTCACGTATTGAACTTGGCCAAAGAACGTTTTGGCATTGGGCGTGTTTGGTTGCAAGGAAGTGGGCGGAAGTAAGAAAATAGGGAAGTATAATTGTTCACTTCCCTATCTATCCAAATATCGGAAAAGGAAAATAAGAAAACCCCTTTTCCTTTTTTCTTTTCTCTTTTACACAACCATTTCCTCACTTCCAAAGTGCTACAGTTAATTTTGTGGTCATGTAAATCTCATTTGTAATAAGTTGTAGCATCAAACAGTTAATTTTTTGGTCATGTAAATCTCACTTGCATTATAATTACAGTCCATTTTTTATTTTTCTTAATTAATTTTTATTTTAATAATATTTTGCGGTCAACTTTGTGGTCAACTTTTCCACTTTCACTTTCCATTACCATCCAAACACTGGAAAAGACATAACATTTTTCAAACCACACTTCCCAATAACATCCAAACACCGGAAAACTTACTAACCAATTCCCAAGTTTCAAAGGGAACTATTACCACTTCCTCACTTCCTTACTTCCTCACTTCCACCTTTTAACCAAACAGGCCCATAGAGAAAAAAACATGACGCGGTAGGAAATAAGGGCAAAATTTCTCATGTGAGTTAAACACATTTTTTTTTGTCATAGATTGAAGTCATTGAAACTTAGTGTTCTTGTAGACTCATATAGAGTCAACCCTTCTTCTTCTTTTTTCCGCTCATTCTCTTTCTTTCTCTTTCTTTTCCCTCTCTCCTCTCTTCTTCTCAGCTATTCGGTTGATTTAATCTCTGAAGAATAGTATTGAGCCCGATCCGACCCGGCCCGGCCCGATCCACCCCGCCTAAATCGCCGAGTACATGTACTCTTTTTTTTTTTTTTTAAGATAATTGTGTCCATGTACCCTTAAATCTCATAGTTCCCCGAAATGAATCCAAACGTCATAACGTGCTCCAGCGTCGTCAGTCACACGGTTCACTCCTGCTCTGTGTTGGCAACGACCTCGAACATAAACAGAAAAAGATGCTGAGTCTGAAAATCCTCCCTTGTCTCCACCGCCCCATCTCCCCCTCAAATCCCTCTTCCACCCCTCACCTCCCTCCCTCTCCCTCCGATCCCCATCCCCCCCCAAACCCTTCCCTTCTCTCTCCCTCTCCTCCTCCTCCTCCGCCGCCGCCGCCGCCGCCAAAATCATGGACCCCACCACCACCACTGTCGAGCACGTGGTCCTCTTCAAGGTCCGCGACGCCACCGACCCCTCCAAGATCGACTCCATGATCTCCGGCCTCCGCGCCCTCACCTCCCTCGACCTTGCCACCTACCTCACCACCGGCCCCGTCCTTCGCCTCCGCTCCGCCGCCGCCGCCGCCCTCGGCTTCACCCACCTCCTCCACAGCCGCTACCGCTCCAAGCCCGACCTCGCCACCTACTCCGCCCACCCCGACCACCTCGCCGTCGTCCGGGAGCACGGCATCCCCATCTGGGACGACATCATGGCCGTCGACTGGTCGCCGACGGCCAGTTCCCCGCTCCCTCGCCGGGATCGGCCATGCGGCTGACGCTGGCCAAGCCCAAGGAGGGGGCGGCCACGGCCGATGTTCTTGGGGCGATTGAGGGGGTCAAGGGATCAGCGGCGGCCGGGAAAGCCTTGCAGCTGAGCTCTGGGGAGAACTTCTCGCCGGCGAGGGCAAAGGGGTACACCGTCGGGTTTATCTCGGTGTTCAAGAGTGTGGAGGAGCTTGACGCGTTGGTGGAGGATAAGGATATGGTGGAGGAGCACAAGGAGAAGGTTAGGCCGCTGCTCGATAGCGTGATCGTGCTGGATTATGTCGTCCCTCAGCCTACTTCGGCTAGCCTTTGATGATGGAGTGCAGTGGAGTCTGCTTGCTGTTTGAGGTTTACTCACTGCCTCTGAACATTTTATACTTGTTGCTTGAAGTACTTCAATGAATTCCATAATAAATTTATTTATATTGGAGAACTTATTGAATTGGTGATTTTAGTTTTATGGTGTGTCTGCGCGTGTGGATGAAAGGAGATTGCAAACTTTGTAGAAATTATGGTTGATTTATGAGGTGACTTATCCATGGTATTTAGGTGTGATTTAGATTGCCCGCCCGCCCCGCCCCCTCCGCACCCCCCCCCCCCCCCCCCCCCCCCCCCCCCCCCCCCAAATGTAATACTTACTGAGTGCTTGTAGCTTGGAAGTGATATAAAGGAAGTTAGTAGATTTAAGAATTTCAAGTAAAGTGAACTTATAAATTTAAGAGAAAGGGATGAATTTGTTTTCCTTGGTTTGTGTTTGCAATACACTTCCTTGCTAACCAGCTCAAATAATCATGTTATTGCGAATGTATATTAATTATGAATTAATACTTGATTAGTTAGTGTTATGTTGATTACAGTAGTTTTAAGTAGGTATAGATATTTGGGAAAAATCTGTTGTGTTTCATACTCTCTTTGTTTGAAAAATATGTAATCATATGACCTTTTGTATACAATCAATTTAGGACGTGAGAAATCACAATGAATAGTATGGATCATCCAATCTTTGAGACACTTTGTAATTATGAATCGTGTATTGTTGATTTGTTGGTTGGTTAGACTCTATTTTTAAAAAACTAAGCACCGTAGTGACATTTGGGAGTGCATCATGGGTTTGTATGGATTTGTATCAGATTTGAACTTTTTAGATATCTTTCTTTGGTTAAGATTACGATTTATAGATGTTCTCTTTCCCCTCATAATGTTGATAAAAGATGTCCTTGCTCACTATGAATCACCAGGGATTTGGATGACACACCTCAAATGCACGTGCACACACACATAGATAGACTTGGCTTCTTTGCTATTCAAATTGAAGTCGTTTATCTTCATCCACACCATTTAGAATGCCTAAAAATAAAAAATAAGTTATGCGATCATAAGTTTAGTTTTTTGTATAATCAAATTTGCACAAAAGAAATGGCTGAGGATATGAAAGGTGCTGAATATTTAGCTTGGAGCTTAAAATTTGATGATCCAAACCATTGATGGTGGAATGTAGCATTCTGTATCACAGATCTAAATATCTTCCTGCTAACAACTATTTATTCTATACACACTTGAAGGATATGAGAGAAAAATAACAACTCTTTCATTTTTTGTTTTGAGGCATTCTAAAATAGATCGAGATGAGTGACGTGATGTCGCTCATCAATCAATTCAAATAAGGAGAGATTCTCAGTGATGGTGGAAAAGAAGGGTAAAACTATTTGGTAAATGTTGGTGTTCTCTTGTGATGGACAAGCTGGGTGTAATGATGGAGAATGAAGATTTTACTAGTGGTGCCAAAGTAAATGAGTCAATGCAGGTTAGCATTGTAGTAATCCTTTTTGCGTGATATCTCTTCCCCCTCAGAAGTGATTGAAGGACTACTGTTTCGATAATCTCTTGAAACTTTCTCCAATGCTCCCAACTTTTCTTTAGTGCATGGTTTCAAATATCTATTGATTCTCATATATATAAGCAACGTCGTATTGGGTTTTGAAGCACTGATACGATATTATACGCTATAATATCGGCCGATATTGATAGTAAAATCCATGGACTAATATAACACTGAGATTTTAAACCATGCTTTTCTGCCATTTGATAGATCTGATGATGGTTAATGAAAAGTTGTGGCTTGAAGCACCTCATGCTTTTAAATGCAATGTCTTATACTGGATCTAATTGAGGGGTCACTACCAGTCAAATATAGTTCATTATTCGGTATGCGAATAGAAATTCTGATATAGATGAAAGTTTTGATGATTGTGTTAATTTGGTTAATATTTTACTGTTTTATCCTTTCTTTAACTATTTTATTCTTTATACTGAGTGTACAATTCTTCAGTAAAAGTTGAATGGGGAATATTCATGCACATTACCTAAAATTTTGTTTAAAAACTGTGTTGTTGTCGTCATCGTAAAACTAAGAATATTGAATTAAAGACAAAGAAAAACCTCTGACAATATAAGAATAGTGTATATTTAAAAGAATTTATTTTTATTGTGTACAAAAATTGAGAGAAAAGCTGACTTTGTCTTCTTTGTTTTATTCATTATTTATATGTTTCAGTCACCAACTAAAGACACTTATCTGTATGTAAATCTATAATTGCTGTCAACAACAACAGTCTATTTTCTCAAATTTTCTTTAAGCTTAGCAACTAGCATGTCCTTGTTTGCTTCCTCAATCCAGATTCACAATGTCCACTCTTTGTTTTTTCCGTTCATTTTGCTAGAATAGTATCACCCCTAACCCACTTGCTGTACATCATGTCTAAACTATCTCTTTGATTCTACCTCATCTTATCCTCCCTTGAAGTTATCTCTAGTTTATAAAACTGCACACACTTACGCACTTCTTATCCTGTCTTCTAGCATATTGTCTCTGTCATCCATCTCAATGTTCCATTAAAGCTATGCTTATTATGGAACATTTACTTTTATTGCTTAGCATTCCGGTCCATAAAGCCTACATGACGTTGCAATATGATATTCTAATTTGACAAGAATTCATAAGTATTTACTCCAAATTCAACCATCTTGCTCTTATTTCACTAAAGTACACAGCCTCACCTCAATCTCATTATCAAAGATTGATCTTATGTAATGAAATCGCTCTTAGATATTTATTGCCTAATACAACAATTCCGGCAATGTCCACATTTCTTTTTGTAGGTTTCCTAAAATTACATTTCTAATGTTTTTTTTTTATAATCTGGCAAATTCTAATTCCTTTAGATTCTAAGCTTAACAACTGGCATGTCCTTGTTTGCTTCATCAATACAGATTCACAATATCCACCCTTTGTTTTTTCTGCTCATTTTGTTAGAATAGTATCATCCCTAACCCACTTGCTGTACATCATGTCCAAACTATCTCTTTGATTCTACCTCATCTTATCCTCCCTTGAAGTTATCTCTAGTTTATAAAAATGCTCACACTTGCGTACTTCTTACCCTGTTTTCTAGCATATTATTTTTGTCATCCATCACAATATTCCATTAGAGCTATGCTCGTTATAGAACATTTACTTTTAATTGCTTAGCATTCGGATCCACAAAGTCTGCATGATGTTGCAATATGGTATTCTACTTTGACTAGAATCCAGAAGTACTTACTCCAAATTCAACCACCTTGCTCTTGTTTCACTAAAGTACACAACCTCAATCTCATTATCAAAGATTGATCTTATGTAATGAAATCGCTCTTAGATATTTGTTGTCTAATACGACAATTCCGGCAATGTCAACATTTCTTCTAGTAGGTTTCCTAAAATTACATTTCAAATGCTTTGTTTTAATCTTGAAAATTCTGATTCCTTTGATTTCTAAGCTTCTATTCACTTCTATGTATAAAAGTTGTTCAATATCTTATCTCAGTAACAAATAAAATATCATCTGCAAATTTGTATGCCGTGGAACACCATCTTGAATTTTTTTAGAAGTTGACGCATGCATATCTAATGTCGTTGATATGCATATTTTGAATAAGCTGTTCAATTCCAGTCATTTAGACGAGTCAAATTTTGTAAGTAGAAGATATTAGGTTGATAGGTAGAGCCATATGTTTGGTTTCATAATAATTTAGATGCTCTTTCTTTCATTATCTAATGTGTAATTTGTAGAACTCCAGTCGGGAGGAAGTTCTTCACCATGGAGGTGGGATGCCTTAAGTTATCACCTCGTCTGTCAGAAGCAAATGCTTTAAACAACTCTCACGAGTTCTTTGCTGATAGCAACATAAATCTCCCAGATTAAGAATGTATCTTATGTGACCTGATTTGTGGTTACTTTAGATCTTTTTTATCAAGTGAATATGAAAGTTGTAAACTTCATTTACTTTTTCTCTTCAGCTCTCTTTATTAGATTGGAGATGACTCAGATGAGAACTGGAGAGTGAGTTGTGAAGGATGATTCTCTGCACATTCATATTCTTATATATAATCAAATAATGCAAACTCTTTATTGCTTGCAATTTCATTGTTCTCATGTTCACATCACTAATGCACGTGCTCAAGCAAATTTAGAATTTTGTTCAAGGAAAATGCTTATTGTAATACTAATCTTGTAATACATTATTTTACTGTTAGACTCATTTGTAGGCCATAGTAGCCCCGAATTGCTAGTGAGCCCCACTTGTCAATCTAATAGTTCTACAATCTAGTACAATATTAGGAGCATAGTTAGCATTACTCGTTTAGAATGGATTTTACTTTGTTGGAAAAGATAGAAGTTAAAGATGGTCAATCCTTTTACTTTATTGTATTATTCATACCTTTTCAACAAGGCTGCATGATGTAATACAGGATCCAATCACCTTCGAATACAAATAAAAAGGAAAATCTAGAATTTTACAAGAAATAAAATGAAAAGAGAGATTAGGGTTGGAGAAAAAATCAGATTACTTTGGGCTTTGCACCCCTTACGCGGGCTTCACACCCCTTGCACCATGAGCTTCACGCCTAAAACTCAAGAGTACTCTCAAGAGAATTTAACTGGAAAAAGTTTTTAATTATTCATTGTCTACTCATAAAGAAGTCTAGGAGGCCTTTTATAGTCTTTACAAGAGTATATTTCTCGGATATAACTGATGTGGTATTAAAAGAAAAATAAACAAAAGATAACAACTCAAAATAAATTTAGGCATAAAAAGATAACTAGCACTGGTGTGTTGTCTCCATATTTCCCCTGGGGTGGGAGAGAGTCAACCCTGCTGAGTGAGGACACCTCTCGTGAAACATCTCAATCAGGCCATGGTGGTAGTCGTGGCAGCAGCACTAGCATGTCACATCGGAGCCAAGGCGGTGGAGGTGGAACTGGTCTCCGTGACGGGTTGATAAAAGGTAGCAACTTGATCAAGACACCATTAGCAGATGGAGGCACGTCATCCATGATGAAAACTGAACCGACTGCATTTTGCGCTATAAGTGGCTTGATCTCCTACGAGCTTTGCTCCTATAGACATATCTGCAATGGGTCATACACATCAGGCGATCTCAAGAAAAATGATACTCTCATAACTGCCAAAGGTGGTACTAGCTCCAAAGTAGGTTTCACTGGAAGATCCACAAGGGTCTCAATAGGGAGCTCTTCAATTTTCATAAGCTGTGAGAAAATCTCTTCTTACTGTGACACCGACTTAGCAATAACTTCTGGCTCTAGTTTTGACTTATCATAAACTTTTGGCTCTGGTTCTGGATTGTCATCAACTTCTGGCTCTGATTCTAAATTGTTAACAGCCTTTACTGCCCTGCTTTCTAGCATTTTCATCATGTCAGCGAGGATTTTCTTACATTCAGATTGCTGATTGTGGCCTCTCGAGGTGTGGAGCATACTGAGTATGAAGAAGTTCTTATAAGTCAATCTTGACAGTCGATATGACTGCCTTCCCACCACCAGTAAGCTTCTCCAGCTAGTTTCATTTGGGCGTAATGACACTTCTGCGCAGGTGTCAAGGAGAAATACTTCAAGAAATTCTCAAGATGGTTTTCTCACTTTTTCATACCCATCCTGATCATAAAAACCCAAAAATATTGAAGAGCTGCATATATGTCCCTTTCAACCTCTTTTTCATCCCCATTAATATAAATGTATTTGCCACAAAAGTAAAATCTCATGAATAAAACTTAATGCATAAAGATCAGAGGTTACCCAATAAACTCGATGGCTCGAATTAAACTCAAATTGGGCTGAAGATGTGCCACAACACTGATTCTCTGTTGTTGGGACAGTATTGGTACCAAATACGAGCTTGTAGAGGTCGGATCTACTGCTCAAGTGCTATTAAATCTTTGTAATGGCTCCAGGGTTCAGTCACGAACCCAACGCTTCGAACAGAGCTCAAAACGGATGAGAAATGAACTCCTGATTGATCAGGGGTGGGAGATGAAGTGTAACTACTGTTCACAGAGAACAGTAATTACTGTTTACGGTGAACAATAATCACGGTGATTACTGTTCATGATGAACAGTAAATTTTTTTTGGTTCCTCTCTTTTTTCTCTCTGGTTTTTTTTGTTTTTCTGTTTTTTTTCTTTTTTTTCTATTTCTCTCTGTTTTTTTGCAACGTAGATCTAGATCTAATAGTAGTCTTTTTTTTTGCAAAGTAGATTTAAATCTAGATCTAGATCTAGGATTTAGGGAAGAGAAGAAATTCGAAGGAGATTGGAACAAAGCTCCGATGCCAAATTGATGTAATACAGGATCGCAATTCTTCGAATACAAATAAAAAGAAAAAAATAGGGTTTTATACGAAATAAAATGAAAAGAGAGATTAGGGTTGGAGAAAAACAGACAACTTCGGGTTTTGCACCCTTACGTAGGCTTCACACCCCCTGCACCACAGGCTTCACACGAAAAACTCAAGAGCACTCTTAAGAGAATTTAACTGAAAAAGTTTTTAATTATTTATTGTCTACTCATAAAGAAGTCTAGGGGGCCTTTTATAGCCTTTACAAGAGTCTATTTTTCGGATATAACCGATGTGGTACTAAAAGCAAAATAAACAAAAGACAACAACTCAAAATAAATTAAGGCATAAAAAGATAACTAGCACTAGTGTGATGTCTCCATCACTGCACCTATGCATTAGAATATGTGTACTTAAACAGTTAAACCCTTTTAGTAAATACGTTTTTCAAAAATGTATGATGGACTAAGAAATGAAATGTTAAGAAACATTGTAACATGTAGACTTGAAATTTGCAGTTGTCTAAAGATGTCTATCTTAGCTGACTTTTTTGCATATATATTCAAGTATGAAGTCTAGTTTTTTTTTTTTATTTTAATCTGCAGGTAAATTTCTTTTCATTTTGTTTTATATGAAACCCTTTATCACTTTTTCATTTTTTATTTTAATCACTGTGCATGTGCCAAATTTGAGAAAAGTTGGGCCAAACTTATGACTTACTGATTGAAAGAAACTATATGGGTGTTGTCATAAAAATTTTGTTGAATATTTTGTGTATCATTTCCCAAACAGCTTTTGAAATTTACTGACATGGGCAAAACATGTTCGAAGTAGTGGAAAATTAGAAAATTGTCTATCTGGCCCTTTAGCTTTGTCTTTTTCTAGTGTTTTGAGAACCCACCCCCCCCCCCCCCCCCACCCCCGGGCGAAATCTCTTGTTAATCAGTTACCTCCTGCTCCTATTGTTATGTTGGTTGGGGAGCTGCCACTTTTTAAATTTGATGATGCAAATTGGAGGCCCTAATAATCTATTTATGTCTTGGCTATGTACTATATTTTTGAATACACAGTATGTTTTTTATTAAAGTTTTTACTATTATATTAGGTGTGAAAATTGAATATTGGTTTTTCTGTGGAGAGTTGATTCAAACATACTTTATTTATGGAATCTGTCTCTAGTTATATGAATAACCTGCTCAATTATTATTTAAAAATAACCAAGCACCCGACTGAATGTCCTATTACGTTTACCAAATATACCACTGTGCCATTATGTTTTCTTCCCTTTGCTTATATACCTTAGAAATTAAACAACCATTTGTCATGAAATCAAATCAAAACCACGTATTTGCAAAGAATATCTAATGAAGACAATCAGACTACCCTAGAACTCGATATTGTCTCCTTTACCTTCAAAATATGTTATTCCTATAAGAAAATATTAAAGAAAATGCTTTTCTAATTTTTATGCTCTTTTAAATTTTTATGTGTTTTTTATGTGATAACTAAGAGGATTGTCGGTATTTTAACTGGTTGGAGAGAATTGTTGGTGAGTAGACTGCTAATTCGTAATTGGAGGGATTATTAGTAATTTACAAGTGTTTTTTTACACAAAGGCCATGGCTTGGACTTGAACTAAGATTTTCCACAATTTAACCCCAACCCTTTACGACCTGAGTCAATCCTCAGGGACTTTACCCTTCATATAACATTCAATAGATGGCTCTTAGAGACTATGTGGTAGCATTCTCTCGCGCTCACAAATAGCTGTAGAATGGGAATGGAGACCTGCCAAGTTAAACAAAGTAAAACAGAAAAAAAGAGTCAAAAAGATAGAGCTGTTGTCCTACTCCTATTGCTTGTGAAAAGAGAAAAGATAGGAAAGAGGAAATAAACAGAACACGGGGAAAGGTGAAGAGCTAGCTGGGACAGCTAGAATAGGAGAAAAGATGAGGAGAAGGAAGGTATACTTCTAAAGAACTATATGATCCATCTTAGTGCCTCCTCAAATTCCATGTAATTTAAACATCGTTCTCTTTTCTAAATACAAAACACAAGTTGCCACCATAGCTCTAACATTTTAGCTCAGGATTTTTAAAATGGTTCTGCACTGCACTTGAAAGTTACATAAGAAAGAGATATTGTTCAGTAGATGGATTCCAAACCTCTTCTAGTTTGTTGTGATATTGTGCCATGTATCATTTAGTTATGATGAAAGCACTTAAGAACATGGGTTAACAATTAGTATTCGGGCTAATCTATAGTTTGGATCTAGGAATCATGCACACAAACACGAGACATGGATATGACACGAACACAACAACATAACAAATCCTTAAAAAGCAGGATACGGTAGCACAAAGGCATGACTGTGTGCATTCATGCATCTATGCATAATGCACGCCAAAACCTTTAGTGATTAGGGTATGCTTTAGTAAGAAGTAGAAATAAAATTAAGATAAAATTTTAAGGGTAAATTGCAGAAAGACCCATGAACTATTGACAAGGGAGCACTAATAACCCTTGAACTAAGTTATTACCAGAAATACCCCCTCACTTAATGGTCGAAGTAAAAAAAAAGTTATATTTTCATCTTTACTCCTTTCTCTTCTTTTTTTTGCTGCTCTTTCCCTCTTGTATTTCTCTCTCTCTCTCTCTCTCAACTCTTTCTGAATGAAACTGTTCTCTCTATATATTTAACATCGCTGCAGCAGCAACTGCAACAAGTTGTTTATCTCTGCAATTGCAACTGCAGGAACAACAACTTGGAGCTAGTGGGTTACGAGTTCAAGTTTGGACATGGTTTTGTTGGCCCGGAGGCCTTCCTATCTAGTTTTGATGATGATTAACTCATGTGTTATGTTTACTAATAATCTTGTGATTTTAGTTACAGATCATTGATCAAGATATTAGTTGGTGATTGCTTCAAAAAGAGGAGTTTTTGAAGCCTTTCACAAGTGATTCCAGTGCCTGAGCATCAAGATCATACCTTTGCACTCGGAGGATCACGTTTGGGATCGAGTCGGCTTGAAGATGAAGATCATCAAGAAGACTTAGGTATCCTAGTTTTAGTTTAGTGTGTTTTAGATCCATGTGTAAAGATAAGAATAGTTGATATGCTCAAGTGCACAACACACACGTTTCATGGTTTTTCGGTTTTTAGTTTAACCGATATTTGTTTTCATGAATAGATTGATCAAAACAAGTTTACTTTATTTTTATGTATATTAGATGTGTTCAATATACATACATGCTTACATGACTTATACAAACTTATTTTGACTTTCCTATTCATGTATTGAAAAATTCAAGTTTGATAAAATACATGTTTTGATTTTTGGTAAAAATGATAAAACACAAAAATGGTTTCATATGCTTGATATTTGAGTTGAAATGTTTATCATAAGTTTATATATCAATGCAAAATGATAAAACTATTTTTGGAGATTTTTACAAGACTTAAAAGAATTTTAGAAATATGTTTAACTGTTTTTCTGACTCAGTTTCTGACCCAGACTGTGGCTGACAGGCCAGGTCGGTCGACCGCACCAAGGGCCGGTCGACTTGCGGTCGACCGACGTGCACAGAGCTGTGCACGTCTGGCAGCACAGTGGGCCGGCCGGCCGACCGGCCGACCGGATCAGAGAGCCTTGCTCTCTGTATCTGGGCGGTCGACCGAGCGGTCGACCGAAACAGAGAAGTCTGCTCTCCGTATCTGGGCGGTCGGCCGAGCGGTCGACCGGATGTCCCAACGGTCATATTTCTGACCGTTGGCGGTTGACCGGGCCGGTCGACCGCCAGCCTGTCAGGCTGCCAGATCAGCCTAACGGCTAGTTTTCTTTTGGGCTTATAAATACCCCATCTCTTTAGGGTTTTGCACAAGATTTTCTGAGCTAATTTTTCCCTACTCTCTGGTTTTAAAAAGAAGTTTTCAAAAGTGTTTTAAAGAGCCAAAAGATCAATCTTATTTGTTTTTAAGTGTTTTGTTTTATTTCAAAGAAATTAGGTTTTGGGAATTGTTTTTGAGCTAAAATTTCTATATCATTTTTGGTATTTTCCTAAGAGAATTTCTTTGATCAAAACACTTTGTTTTTCACACTTGAGCTATCACCTATCATATTCTATTAGGATCATTTGTTTGTGGGAAAAAGAGAGTTTGTGGTCTTTGTAACCACTTGTTGTAAAAACCCTTGCTTTGATTGGTTTGCTCCCTCTTTGGTAGAGGTTGAGGCTTGTGGTTTGCTCCCTCTAGTGAGAGGTGGAGTTTGGTTTGTAAACCCTCTTCGGTAGAGGTGTTGGTTGTTGTTTGGCTACGGGCCTACCCCTCGGTTGTGAGGCGGTGTTTGAGAGAGGAGTTCGGTACTCCCTTGTTGTAACAAATCCTCCTCGGTGGAGGTTCCCTCGGTGGGAGATATGAAAAAACACCTAGAGGGGGGGTGAATAGGTGTAAGTGCTAATCTAGGAACTAAATGCGCTAAATGCGGAAGCTAATGCAAATTTTGCAACACACTTAATACAATCAACAAGTGTAGCCGAATTCCCCGTGAAGGGCTCTGGACTAACTCCTCTTGATTCCCCTTGAATGAGTTGAGGTGCTATGTGAAGCTCTTGTTGATTAAGTACAAGTGAGGCACACACAAACAACCAAGCATATACAAGATATAACAATGTGAATTATGCAAGGCACAACACAAGCAAATAGATATGATATGACAATATGAATTATGCTCAACACAAGCAAATATGATATGAATGAAGTATGATGCTTTGCACAAATAAATGAGAGAGAGAGTTTGAGAGAAATTGGATCAAACGCAAACACACGAATATGTTTCGAGGTTTGAGCCCCTAGCTCTACATCCCCGCCTACACCACCGTGTAGGATTTCCAATCCACTATAGGAGTACCGAACTCCTCTCTCAATGCCACCGAGGCAATACAACCACAATCCACCTCTACCGAAGAGGGATAAGGCCCGTAGCCAATACAACACAATCACCTCTACCGAAGAGGGATCCAAACACCAATACCACTCCGATCAACCTCTACCAAAGAGGGATACAACAAAAGTAAGGAGGGTTTACAATCAAGGAGGCTTAACCTCAAACACTTCTCTTTTCTCTCTTTTCCACAAAACAAGGATCCTAATAGATTAGGATAGTATGATAGCTCAAGTGTGGAAATAAGGTGTTTTTGGAAACAAGCAACAAAGAAAAACTACTAGGGAAATCTCTTGTAAATGATAGAAAATGAAAATCAATACAATCTCCCAAAACCTAGTTTTCTTTGATTTTCCAAAAACTCAAAACAATAAAGATTGAAAGATTAAAGCCCCAAATACTTTTGAAAACTCTTTAAAAACACTTAAGAAGGTCTGGAATTTTTGCTCTTAAAAACTTCTCTAAAAACTATGAAGAGATGGGGTATATATAGCCCCAATACAAAACTAGCCGTTAGAGCTGAGCTGGCAGCTCTGACAGGCAGCGGTCGACCGGCCCGGTCGACCGCCAACGGTCAAAAATGTGACCGTCGGGCAACCACGGTCGACCGGCCCGGTCGACCCAAACAAACAGAGAGCACTGCTCTCAGACCGGTCGACCCGGACGGTCGACCGTCCCAGTGACTCCAAACGTGCACAGATTTGTGCACGTCGGTCGACCGGCCCGGTCGACCGACTTCACCCAAGTCGACTAGGTCAGTTTGACTAGTCGATTGATTGAAGCCTGGAACAGAAATCTGGGTCAGAAAACCAGTTTAAAAATATTTTGAAAATTCTTTTAAGTCTTCTAAAAATCCACAAAACTTGTTTTAACATTTTGTATTGAAACACAAACTTGTGATAAAAATTTCAAGACATATATCAATCATTTCAATTCATTTTCGAGTCTTGCAAATTTTATCAAAAACAAAACTTGTATTTTTATCAAACTTGATTTTTCAATACATGAATAGGATAGTCAAAATAAGTTTGTCTAGCAAGTTTAAAGCATGTATGTATATTTAGAACATATCTAATATACATAGAAATAAAGTAAACTTGTTTGATCTACTATTCATGAAAACCAAATCCAAAACATAAATCTTTTGTGTGTTGTGCACTTGAGCATGTCAACTATACTAAACTTTACAAATATGGATCTAAAACACACTATCTAAACTATGGATACCTAAGTCTTCTTGATGATCTTCATCTTCAAGTTGACTTGCTCCAAAACTCCATCCATGGGCTAGGCAATGTATGATCTTGAAGCTTTGGCCCTGGAATCACTATGAAAAGCTTTTAAACTTCTTGTTGAAGCTAATCACCAACTAATATCTTGGTTAATGATCTGAAACTTAAACAACACAAGATTATTAGTAAACATAACTACATGAGTTAATCATCATCAAAACTAGGGTGGAAGGCCTTTGGGCCAACAATCTCCCCCTTTTTGATGATGACAAAACTCATGGAGTTATATATGCATGGATTAAAGTTAAGCTTCAAAGAAGCTCCCCTTAACTCATGCATAAACAAATAAAAAATATATGACAATGAAGCTCATAAATATGTATGCAAATGTATGGAGATAAAACATATCAAATTCTTCAAATTCTTTTTCTCCTATTTGTAAAACAAAACATATATGCATATCTATTGTTTATTTGTTAAGCATGAGAAAACTAAACACAAGTATGCATATAAACATGTATGCATCAACATGCATAAAACATATTCTAGAAGCTCTAGATACCAATTAAATTAATAAAACATTAACAAAACACTAGATGCTCTAGATACCAATAAAACTTAATATATGCAAAAACATAAGTATGCATATATAAAACTCAAATTATTCTCCCCCTTTTTGTCAATCATCAACAAAGGGGTAAACAATCAAAACAATAAATGAGGGGTAAAAATCTTTCTCCCCCTTTTGTCAATCAAAACAATAAAACAATGTTCTCCCCCTTTTTGTCTAAAAACAAAAACAAGGTCAATAAGGGGTGTCTTTAAACAACATGATATCAATAAAAAAATTGTCAATGAAGATCTTGATATCAATTGAAAATAAACAAAGATCAATAAATGTTATATGCTATATACATTCATGAAGAGGAAGACGCTAAGTTAGCTTCCCTACACATATGCATTACATGAATGAGGGATGTTAAGCCCTAATTCACATAACACACATTATGTAATGCATAAAAGGAGATGTGAAGCTCCCCTACACACGTGTACCACATAAAGAAGAGATGTTAAGCTCTTCAATACAAGATACACTCAACATGAATCTATATGTAGAAGAGATGTTAAGCTCTCCTTGCATATAGTCAATACAAATCAAAACTTTTGAATATTTTTCTCTAAACAAAATTTTTGGATACCAATTTAAAACACAAAACATCTTGATATCAAAAGATAGTATTTTTTCTTTTAAGCCAAGTAAACAATTGAAATGACTATTTTCTATCATAAAGCAAGGGAGTGGAAAACTAAATACCAATTGAAATATGAAAATTGAATTTTCTCCCCTTTTATGAAATACCAACAAACATTATGCGTAGGCTTGTAATAAGATACCAATTGAAAACTAAATCAATTGAAATAAAGTTGAAGCTCAAGCACTAGCATAAACAAGATTTGTGAAAAATTTATATCTTAAGCATAAATAAAACAAGTATATGTGTATGAAATAGAATGAGTACCAATCACCAATAGATGATACCAATTGAAAATATACATACACAATAAACATATGAGTATACAAAAAGATCAAAATGATACCAATTGAAAGAGTTCAATGATACCAATTGACATAACAATAAAAGCATGGTATAACTCATATAACTAATCCTCCCAATCATGATCAAGTTTAAAATGATTTTCATAGTAAAGCATACATGAACATGATCTCCCTTCCAACCGCCCTTTAAGGGTAGGGGTTTTCAAAAATAGATTTGAAAATAAGCTTTGTTTGAAAAACTCTATCAAAATGAAGAATACCGTAACTAGTTAAATGGAAAAACTTTTAAACTAGTACGAAATCCTTCAAGCAAGGAAAAAACAAATATTTTCATGAAAATATGAAATTCACAAAATAGTCAACACTCATAATCAATTAAGCATAAATATGACTCATGAAAACAAACACATGAGTAAACAATAAATGTGAGTGTACAAATACAATGTGAAGATCATAATCATGAAAGATTGGCAATTAAACTCAATATTCCTTAAAACACGAAAAATATGAAAATCATCAAAACTTATTTAATCTTCATGGCATATGTATGTCAAGTACAAATTAAAATATACATACATATCCAAAACATAAAGAGTCCACAAATGTATATGCATGAAGGCACGTGGCTCAAAAGGATAATCATGTATATCTAATAGTTTGGACAAGATAGACATATACATGAAGTTAAACAATTAAACACAAAATCAAGAAAAACTAAATCTTCACCAAAACGAATTTCATTTCAAGGTATATGTAAAAATTGTCAACACAATAAGTATACATACATATCCCTAAACACAATTGAGTCCATATATAGATTTGCATGAAAGGCAAATGACTCAAGGGGTGTACATGTATATCTTAAAGTTTGGCAATACAAACATATACATGAAGTGAAACACACAATCATAAGACAAATTCAAAAATGAGAATACAAGTTTAAAATGTATGAATCATCAAAACTAGACTATACTAGCACATCTAATGGGTTCAAATAAGCATTCAAGCCCAAACATATATAAATTTATTTGTAGCCCACTATATGCACAAGTATATACCTAGTTAGTGAAAACTAACATCTAAACAAGTAATCTTATCATGAAGCATAAAACGGGATAAAAATCAACATGATAAACAAAAACATGATTATTAGGAAAATCCACAAGTTATTAGAACTATGATATATGCAATATCAACCAAAAAAAATGAGAACACAAAAGAATTTATCCATATTAAACATGGGTGTCTCAAAATAACTAAACATGTATATCACAAGTCTAATAAGCATGGCATTTTCATACTAATCATTAAACAATAAAACATGCTATAAACAATGAATATTGAAAGCATGAAAACAATAAATGGGAGTTAGGAATCGTTACCAAAACCTAGAAGGCAACTTTCCTTGTCTCCAAAACATGGTGGTCCTCTCCACCAAATCTTCTTTTGAAAGTGATGCATCCAAATGATTTCCTTTAAGCTCGGAACGCATCCACTCCAAGGTGTCATCACTCTCACGTCATGTGAGAGCCCACACCTACATCAAAAATAATAGGAGGGGTGGTCTTTGGTACCCATACTCTTTTGGGTCCATGGGGGTTAGTACCTTCTCTAACCCAAACAAAATTCTTTGCTAAATTTACATTATGTAATCTATCATAGCAAAATTTAGCAAGGTGGCCCTTACGTCCACAATGTGCACAAGTGTACACATGAGCATACATGTGAGAAGTGTGTCCGTGAGGAGCATGTGTATGCCGTGTAGGGTGTGCATGAATAGAAGGAACTTGTTTCTTTCGAAACAAAGATTCCAAGCGTGTATGACCCACTACACATTGGCTCAAAGTGGAGCCCAAACAATCAACACTCTTCTTAATCATGGAAATATCATTGTTAATCAAAGAAGAAGTGTGGCATGCAATAGGTGAAGTGTGTGATACTACCCTAGCATGGCAAGCATGTGCATCAATCTTATTTTGCAAAACTTCATTTTTCTTTAAACAAATATCTAAATCATTTGAAATAGAAATAATTTTATTTTTCAAAGCAACATTCTCTTTTAAAACAAAATCAATTTTTGAAGACAAATTTTCATTTTTCTCCAAAATAGCATGGCAATCATTTTTATTTTTCAAAAAGTTATTTTCTTTAAGTGCAAGATCAAGTTGAGATTTTAATGAATCCCTCTCATTAGCAATCTCCTCTTTCTCTTGCAAAACAACATCAAGTCTAGAATGTAAACTCTTATTTTCATTAACAATTCCTAGACTTTTCTTTTTCAACAAATTATATTTTTCTATTAATTTTTCACAAACAATAGAAAGTTCTTCATTCAAAGCATGAGGATCAACATAATCATTTGAAGAACTAGCACAATCATCATTATCTAAGTGGGTTTCCGATTGTACCTCAAGGGAGTCATTCCCTTGGACCATTAAGCATTGAGAGTCGGATTCTCCACTAGATTCTTCCTCTTGTTGAATTTGTACTTGAAGCTCGGAGGTGGTGGTTGTTGTCAAGTTGTTCCACACTACAAAAGCGGAATCAAAGTTAGAAACACACATAAGATAATCTTTAGGTAATGTGCTTCTAATGGCCTCAAGGGCTTGTGCATTGGCCCCTATATGATTGCTATCACTAAGGAAGGATTTCTTGGTAATGGCAAGGTAAACTTTATGACCTAGGGTTTGTAAATAAACGGTCAACCTAATCTTCCAAACATGAATGTTGGAAGAGTCAAACATAGGTGGGGTCATGAAGGCCATGAAAAACTATATGTGTGCAAACAAGCAAATGTAAATGTAGATTAGCAAGCAAATGGATCTCACTCCTAGGATGTTAAGCCTAATATCAGGAGCACTAGCTCTGATATCAATTGAAAAAACACCTAGAGGGGGGGTGAATAGGTGTAAGTGCTAATCTAGGAACTAAATGCGCTAAATGCGGAAGTTAATGCAAATTTTGCAACACACTTAATATAATCAACAAGTGTAGCCGAATTCCCCGTGAAGGGCTCTGGACTAACTCCTCTTGATTCCCCTTGAATGGGTTGAGGTGCTATGTGAAGCTCTTGTTGATTAAGTACAAGTGAGACACACACAAACAACCAAGCATATACAAGATATAGCAATGTGAATTATGCAAGGCACAACACAAGCAAATAGATATGATATGACAATATGAATTATGCTCAACACAAGCAAATATGATATGAATGAAGTATGATGCTTTGCACAAATAAATGAGAGAGAGAGTTGAGAGAAGTTGGATCAAACGCAAACACACGGATATGTTTCGAGGTTCGAGCCCCTAGCTCTACATTCCCGCCTACACCACCGTGTAGGATTTCCAATCCACTATAGGAGTACCGAACTCCTCTCTCAATGCCACCGAGGCAATACAACCACAATCCACCTCTACCGAAGAGGGATAAGGCCTGTAGCCAATACAACACAATCACCTCTACCGAAGAGGGATCCAAACACCAATACCACTCCGATCAACCTCTACCAAAGAGGGATACAACAAAAGCAAGAAGGGTTTACAATCAAGGAGGCTTAACCTCAAACACTTCTCTTTTCTCTCTTTTCCACAAAACAAGGATCCTAATAGATTAGGATAGTATGATAGCTCAAGTGTGGAAACAAGGTGTTTTTGGAAACAAGCAATAAAGAAAAACTACTAGGGAAATCTCTTGTAAATGATAGAAAATGAAAATAAATACAATCTCCCAAAAACCTAGTTTTCTTTGATTTTCCAAAAGCCCAAAACAATAAAGATTGAAAGATTAAAGCCCCAAATACTTTTGAAAACTCTTTAAAAACACTTAAGAAGGTCTGAAATTTTTACTCTTAAAAACTTCTCTAAAAACTATGAAGAGATGGGGTATATATAGCCCCAATACAAAACTAGCCGTTAGAGCTGAGCTGGCAGCTCTGACAGGCAGCGGTCGACCGGCCCGGTCGACCGCCAACGGTCAAAAATGTGACCGTTGGGCAACCACGGTCGACCGGCCCGGTCGACCCAAACAAACAGAGAGCACTGCTCTCAGACCGGTCGACCCGGACGGTCGACCGTCCCCGTGACTCCAAACGTGCACAGATTTGTGCACGTCGGTCGACCGGCCCGGTCGACCGACTTCACCCAAGTCGACTAGGTCAGTTTGACTAGTCGACTGATTGAAGCCTGGAACAGAAATCTGGGTCAGAAAATCAGTTTAAAAATATTTTGAAAATTCTTTTAAGTCTTCTAAAAATCCACAAAACTTGTTTTAACATTTTGTATTGAAACACAAACTTGTGATAAAAATTTCAAGACATATATCAATCATATCAATTCATTTTCGAGTCTTGCAAATTTTATCAAAAACAAAACTTGTATTTTTATCAAACTTGATTTTTCAATACATGAATAGGATAGTCAAAATAAGTTTGTCTAGCAAGTTTAAAGCATGTATCTATATTTAGAACATATCTAATATACATAGAAATAAAGTAAACTTGTTTTGATCTACTATTCATGAAAACCAAATCCAAAACATAAATCTTTTTTGTGTTGTGCACTTGAGTATGTCAACTATACTAAACTTTACAAATATGGATCTAAAACACACTATCTAAACTATGGATACCTAAGTCTTCTTGATGATCTTCATCTTCAAGTTGACTTGCTCCAAAACTCCATCCATGGGCTAGGCAATGTATGATCTTGAAGCTTTGGCCCTGGAATCACTATGAAAAGCTTCTAAACTTCTTGTTGAAGCTAATCACCAACTAATATCTTGGTTAATGATCTGAAACTTAAACAACACATGATTATTAGTAAACATAACTACATGAGTTAATCATCATCAAAACTAGGGTGGAAGGCCTTTGGGCCAACAAGATAGTGGATTGGAAATCCTTCACGGTAGTGAAGGCGGGGATGTAGAGCTAGGGGCTCGAACCTCGAAACATATCTTTGTGTTTGCGTTTGATTCATTTTCTCTAACCCTCTCTCTTTATTTTGTGCATAGCATTATTCATATTGCCATATCATTCATAATTGCTTGCATTTGTGCCTTGCATTTATTCACATTGCTATTTCATCCTTATATGCTTGGCTTGCTTGTGTGTGTGCCTCACTTGTACTTAACCACAAGAGCTTCATATAGCACCTCAACCCTTATTTAGGGGAATCAAGAGGAGTTAGTCCAGAGCCCTTCATGGGGAATTCGGCTACACTAGTTGGTTGTATTAAGTGTGATTGCAAAATTGTTTTAAGCTTCCACATTTAGCGCATTTAGTTTCTAGATTAGCATTAACACCTATTCACCCCCCTCTAGGTGTTTTTCAATTGGTATCAGAGCCTACGCTCCTGATACTTTATGCTTAACATCCTAGGAGTGAGATCTTGGTTAGCTAATCTACCATTTGCATTTGCACATTTGTTTGCTTGCACACATTTAGTTGGACCCATGGACTTCATGACCCCACCTATGTTTGACCCTTCAAACATTCTTGTTTAGAAGACTAGGATGTCCATATACCTCCAAACCCTAGGATATAAGGTTCATCTTGCCATTACCAAGGAATCCTACCTTAGTGATAGCAAGTATATAGGGGTCAATGCACAAGCCCTTGAGGCTATTAGAAGCACTCTTCCTAAAGAATATCTTATGCATACTTCTAACTTTGATTCCGCATTTGCAGTGTGGAATATGTTGACAACCACCACCACCACCTCCTCCAAGCTTCAAGTGCCAATTCAACAAGAGGAGGAGACTAGTGGAGAATCCGATTCACAATGTTTCATGATCCAAGAGAATGACTCCCTTGAGGTACAATCGGAAACTCAACTAGATAGTTTTGATTCTAGTTCTTCATGTGATGATCATGTTGATACCCATGTTTTGAATGAAGAACTTTCAATAGTTTGTGAAAAATTAATTGAAAAATATAAGGTTTTGAAAAAGAAAAGTCTAGGATTTGAAAAAGAAAATAAAAGTTTGCATTCTAGACTTGACAATGTTTTGCAAGAGAAGGTTGAGGTCTATAATGAAAGGGATTCATTGAGATCTCAATTAGACCTTGCACTAAAAGAAAATAATTTTTTTAAAAATAAAAATGATTGTGAAAATGTTTTGAAGAAAAATAAAGTTTTGTCTTCAAAAATTGAATTTGTTGTAAAAGAAAATAATTCTTTGAAAATAAAAATTGATTCTATTTCAGAGGATTTAGAAGTTTGTTTAAAGAAAAATATTGTTTTGAAAAATAATATGGATGCACATGTTTGCCATGCTAGTGTAACTTCTTCATCTAGTCTACCTATTGCATGCACCTCTTCTTCTAGGATTAATGATGATTTTTGTTTGTTGAAGAAGAGAGTGGATTGTTTGGCTCCACTTTGAGCCAATGTGTAGTGGGTCATACACATTTGGAATCTTTGTTTCGAAAGAAACAAGTTCCATCTATTATTCATGCACACCCTCCACGGCATACACATGCTCCTCACGGACACACCCATCACATGTATGCTCATGTGTACACTTGTACACATTGTGGACGTAAGAGCCACCTTGCTAAATTTTGTTATGATAGAATACATGTTTCAAATTTAGCAAATAAATTTGTTTGGGTTAGAGAAGGTACTAACCCCCATGGACCCAATAAGATATGGGTACCAAAGACCACCCCTCTTGTTTATGATGTAGGTGTGGGCTCTCACATGACGTGAGAGTAGTGGTACCTTGGAGTGGATGCGTTCCGAGCTTCATGGAAATCATTTGGATGCATCACTTTCAAGGGATGTTTGGTGGAGAGGACCACCATGTTTTGGAGACTTGGAGAGTTGCCTTCTAGGTTTTGGTAACTATCTCTAGCTCCTAATTATTGTTTACATGCTTTTCATTCCATTGTTTATAGCATGTTTTTGATGTTTATAGATTATTATGTTCATGCCATGATTATTAGACCCTTGACATACATGAGACACCCATGTTTAATATGGACCATTATTTTAGTGCTCTCACCTTTATTTAGCTATCATGTTTATCATAGCTTTAATAACATGTGGATTTACATAATATTCATATTTATATTTATCATGTTGATTTATGATTTGTTTTATGCTTCATGCTTTGAATATATGTTTAAATGTTAGTTTTCATTAAGACTAGGTATATACTTGTACATATAGTGGGCCACAAATAAATCTATATATGTTTGTGCTTGAATGCTTATTTGAACCCATTAGATGTGCTAGTATAGTCTAGTTTTGATGATCCATGCATTTTAAACTTGTATTCCCTTTTTGGAATTGTTTTATGATTTTTGTTTAACTTCATGTATATGTCTATTTTATCCAAACTATTGTTTATACATATACATCTTTTTGAGCCACGTGCCTTCATGCATATATCTTTGTGGACTCGTTGTGTTTGGATATGTATGTATACTTTAGTTTTGTATAAGACATACATATACTTTGAAGATTAAATAGTTTTGATGTTTTTCATGTTTCCATGTTTCAAGGAATTATTTGAGCTTAATTGTATATTTTCATGATAATGTTCTTCACATTGTATTTGTACACTCACATTTCTTGTTTACTCATGTGTTTGTTTTCATGAGTCATATTTATGCTTAATTGACTTAGAGTGTTGATTATCTTGTGAATTTCATGTGTTTCATGAAAAATAATTTTGTTTTATTCCTTACTTGAAGGATTTCGTACTAGTTTACAATTCATATAACTAGTTGCGATATTCTTCATTTTGGTAGAGTTTTCAAACAAAGCTTATTTTCAAATCTAATTTTTTTGAAAACCCCTACCATTCACGGGCGGATGGATGGGCGACCATGCTTATGTATGCTCTATATTGAAAGAATCCAATGATACATGTGCATGAGTTGGGTGGTAGTTATATGATGTATACACTTGATCATTATTGTTGTTTCAATTGGTATCATTGAAATTCTTTCAATTGGTATCAATTTTGATCTTTCTTGTATACTCATATATGTTTGTATGTATGTATGCTTTCAATTTCAATAGTATCAATTTCGATTGGTATTAAATTTTTCATACATATATATTTTGTTTATGCTAAAGCTTGAGCTTCAACTTTGTTTCAATTGATTCAATTTTCAATTGGCATCTTATTACAAGCTTATGCATGTGTTTTTGTTGGTTTTCATAAAGGGGGAGAACATTCGATTTTCATATTTCAATTGGTATTTGTATTTCCACTCCCTTACTTTATGATAGAAAATTTGAAATTGATATCATATACTTGAAAAGAAAAATACTCTCTTTTGATATCAAGATGTTTATTTAAATGTTTTTAAAATTGGTATCTCAAAATTTTGTTTAAAGAAAATAAAATACAAAAGTTTTGATTTGTATTGCCTATATGCAAGGAGAGCTTAACATCTCTTCTACATATAGATTCATGTCGAGTGTATCTTGTATTGAGGAGCTTGACATCTCTTCTTTATGTGATACACGTGTGTAGGGGGAGCTTCACATCTCCTCTTATGCATTGCATAGTGTACGTTATGTGAATTAGGGCTTGTCATCCCTCCTTCATGTAATGTATCTATGTAGGGAAGCTTCACATCTTCCTCTTCATGAATGTATATCGCATATACCATTTGTTGATTGATCTATGTTTACTTTCAATTGGTATCAAGATGCTACTTTGACATATTTTCAATTGGTACCTTAATTGATTGTCACCCCTATTTGGTTTTTGTTTTTGTTTTAGACAAAAAGGGGGAGAATATTGTTTTTATTAACCCTTTTGTTGATTCATTGTTTCGAACAAAAAGGGGGAGAAAAATTTATTAATTTAGTTTTGCTTTTACCTCTTATTGATGATTGTTTCTTTGTAGTAAAAAGGGGGAGAAAATTTTGTTTTGTTTTGATTTTTTACCCCTTTGTTGATGATTGACAAAAAGGGGGAGAAAGATTTTGAGTTTGATCAAGTTTTATATATGCATATTTATGTTTTGCATATATTAAGTTTAATTTAGTTTAATTTTAATTGGTATATAGAGCATGTTTTGTTTTTGAACATTTCATTGATATATAGAGCCTTTTTATTGTTTATGCATTTCTATGCATTCATGTTTAAGAGCCTTCATTGCATATTCATTATGTTTATTTGTTTATGCATGAGTTAAGGGGGAGCTTCTTTGAAGCTTAACTTTAATCCATGCATATATAACTCCATGAGTTTTGTCATCATCAAAAAGGGGGAGATTGTTGGCCCGGAGGCCTTCCTCTCTAGTTTTGATGATGATTAACTCATGTAGTTATGTTTACTAATAATCTTGTGATTTTAGTTACAGATCATTGATCAAGATATTAGTTGGTGATTGCTTCAAAAAGAGGAGTTTTTGAAGCCTTTCACAAGTGATTCCAGTGCCCGAGCATCAAGATCATACCTTTGCACTCGGAGGATCACGTTTGGGATCGAGTCGGCTTGAAGATGAAGATCATTAAGAAGACTTAGGTATCCTAGTTTTAGTTTAGTGTGTTTTAGATCCATGTGTAAAGATAAGAATAGTTGATATGCTCAAGTGCACAACACACACTTTTAATGATTTTTCGGTTTTTAGTTTAACCGATATTTGTTTTCATGAATAGATTGATCAAAACAAGTTTACTTTGATTTTATGTATATTAGATGTGTTCAATATACATACATGCTTACATGACTTATACAAACTTATTTTGACTTTCCTATTCATGTATTGAAAAATCCAAGTTTGATAAAATACATGTTTTGGTTTTTGGTAAAAATGATAAAACACAAAAATGGTTTCATATGCTTGATATTTGAGTTGAAATGTTTATCATAAGTTTATATATCAATGCAAAATGATAAAACTATTTTTGGAGATTTTTACAAGACTTAAAAGAATTTTTAGAAATATGTTTAACTGTTTTTCTGACTCAGTTTCTGACCAAGACTGTGGCTGACAGGCCAGGTCGGTCGACCGCTCGGTCGACCGCACCAAGGGCCGGTCGACCTTGCGGTCGACTGACGTGCACAGAGCTGTGCACGTCTGGCAGCACAGTGGGCCGGCCGGCTGACCGGCCGACCGGATCAGAGAGCCTTGCTCTCTGTATCTGGGCGGTTGACCGAGCGGTCGACCGGAACAGAGAAGTCTGCTCTCTGTATCTGGGCGGTCGGCCGAGCGGTCGACCGGATGCCCCAACGGTCATATTTCTGACCGTTGGCGGTCGACCGGGCCGGTCGACCGCCAGCCTGTCAGGCTGCCAGATCAGCCTAACGGCTAGTTTTCTTTTGGGCCTATAAATACCCCATCTCTTTAGGGTTTTGCACAAGATTTTCTGAGCTAATTTTTCCCTATTCTCTGGTTTTAAAAAGAAGTTTTCAAAAGTGTTTTAAAGAGCCAAAAGATCAATCTTGTTTGTTTTTAAGTGTTTTGTTTTATTTCAAAGAAATTAGGTTTTGGGAATTGTTTTTGAGCTAAAATTTCTATATCATTTTTGGTATTTTCCTAAGAGAATTTTTTTGATCAAAACACTTTGTTTTCCACACTTGAGCTATCACTTATCCTATTCTATTAGGATCATTTGTTTGTGGGAAAAAGAGAGTTTGTGGTCTTTGTAACCACTTGTTGTAAAAACCCTTGCTTTGATTGGTTTGCTCCCTCTTTGGTAGAGGTTGAGGCTTGTGGTTTGCTCCCTCTAGTGAGAGGTGGAGTTTGGTTTGTAAACCCTCTTCGGTAGAGGTGTTGGTTGTTGTTTGGCTACGGGCCTACCCCTCGGTTGTGAGGCGGTGTTTGAGAGAGGAGTTCGGTACTCCCTTGTTGTAACAAATCCTCCTCGGTGGAGGTTCTCTCGGTGAGAGATAGTGGATTGGAAATCCTTCACGGTGGTGAAGGCGGGGATGTAGAGCTAGGGCTCGAACCTCGAAACATATCTTTGTGTTTGCGTTTGATCCATTTTCTCTAACCCTCTCTCTTTATTTTGTGCATAGCATTATTCATATTGCCATATCATTCATAATTGCTTGCATTTGTGCCTTGCATTTATTCACATTGCTATTTCATCCTTATATGCTTGGCTTGCTTGTGTGTGTGCCTCACTTGTACTTAACCACAATAGCTTCATATAGCACCTCAACCCTTATTTAGGGGAATCAAGAGGAGTTAGTCCAGAGCCCTTCACGGGGAATTCGGCTACACTTGTTGGTTGTATTAAATGTGATTGCAAAATTGTTTTAAGCTTCCGCATTTAGCGCATTTAGTTTCTAGATTAGCATTAACACCCATTCACCCCCCCTCTAGGTGTTTTTCAGGTTTTGGGTCTTGGAAAGAAAGAGGTCGGATTCCGGTTTAGAGAGAAAGCAAAGGTCTTCTTAGGTTTGGATTTGGATTTTTGGAAGGGGAAGAGAGGGGGATTAGTTTTGAGTTTGGGGGGAAAAGTTAAACACCATCAACTTAGGGGTGTTGTTGCTAATAACTTTGTTCATGGGGTATTAGTGTTACATGGTCAATAGTACAAGGGTACTTTTTGCTATCTGCCCAAATTTTAATGATTTAAATTCATAGTCTCTAAGAAGTAATCAAGTTAAAGAAATAATCTAAAATTCCAACCCAATATCTTATTTAATATAAGCGTATAAAGCCCATCACATTTTTTGTGAGATTTTAATGTTCCTTGAACATAGTATTCTTTTTATGTCAACGGATCCCTCTATATACTTGTTTAAGAGACACATGGCTCCATGGTGCCTGACACGCATTTTTTAGAATTGTTTAGAATTCGACACATCTCTGACACGTAATTGTCAAAATTTTGAAATCTAACACGATCTGGAGTTCTTGTTACATGTGGGGCAAGTGTGGTGCAAGTGTCGATGATTGATCCCGGCTGGACATGGTCACAAGACTCATTTTGAGGTGTTTCTGCTTCATATTTTTGGATAGTGGTTCTGTATCTAGACATTATAGCATGAGCATGAACTAAACGGCAGAACATGAATTTATGCCATCCTAAGCTATTAAGGACTTATGTATCAGATTTGATGAGAACTTTGAAGTTTGAGCCTTTTCCTAGAATGCTTGTTGGGCTCATGCATTTCATTGATTAATATCGAGTTTTTCTTCTCTTTTTAATTATTAATGTTATGGCTTAAGCATAGTCTATCATCTGTTTTTGTTTATTGTTGGTCAACTAAAAGTAGTTTAGTACCGTATTAGTTGTGTCTTTATGAAATGATATTGCAGATAAGTTGTATGCAAATGTATGACATATGAAACCCAAATCACTGGGAAACCAGAAAACTATTGTTTAATTGCTATTTAGCTTTAACTTCTTATGAGATGTGTCGTATATCAATCTTAAAGCACATAATTTTTTGGAAAGTTGTTGTGTACCACATCATATCCAAGTATTGAAATAAAATTAGTAAATTATGTTATGTATGTTTTCAAGCATGCATGTGCATGTAGGCCATGTATGAATGTATATTTGTGTGCTTATATCAAGTAAACATATCAATGTAGAATGCTTGTTGGGCTCATGCATTTCATTGATTGAATTCGAATTTTTCTTCTCTTTTTAATTATTAATGTTAAGGCTTAATTATAGTCTTATTGTTTATTGTTGGTCAACTAAAAGTAGTTGAGTACCATATTAGTTTTGTGTCTTTATGAAATGATATTGCAGATAAGTTGCATGCAAATATATGACATATGAAACTTAAATCACTGGGAAACCAGAAAACTATTGTTTAATTGCTGTGTGGCTTTAACTTCTTATGAGATGTGTCTTATATCAATCTTAAAGCACATAATTATTTGGAAAGTTGTTGTGTACCACATCATATCCAAGTATTGAAATCAAATTAGTGTATTATATTATGTATGTTTTCAAGCATGCATGTGCATGTAGGCCATGTGTGAATGTATATTTGTGTGCTTATGGCAAGTAAACATATCAATGTAGAATGCTTGTTGGGCTTATGCATTTCATTGATTGTTATTGAGTTTTTCTTCTCGTCTTAATTATTAATGTTTAAGGCTTAAGCATGTCTATCATCTGTTTTTGTTTGTTGTTGGTCAACTAAAAGTAGTGGAGTACCATAATAGTTTTGAGTGCATATGAAACCCAAATCACTGGGAAACCAGAAAACTATTGTTTAATTGCTCTGTAGCTTTTATTCCCTCCGTCCGGAAACAGTAGTGCACTTTTTGAAAAAAAATTTGTCCCAAATTAGTGGTCCATTTTGAATACCAATACTACATTTACCATTTTCAATATAGAGTATGGAGTAATACCCTTGCTCTTTCTCTTTATAACAAAAATACTATTCTTCTTTTTAACTAGATTTGGGATTGGGTTGTAAGGGTAAAAATGAAATTTCCCTGACACTCAAGACTTTCCACCAGAGTTCCTTAAAACCCGTGCCCGGTCAAAAATCCGCGCACTTTATTCGGACGGAGGGAGTACTTCTTATGAGTTGTGTCATATCAATCTTAAAGGACATAATTATTTAAAAAAGTTGTTGTGTACCACATCATATCCAAGTATTGAAATCAAATTAGTATATTATATTATGTATGTTTTCTAGCATGCATGTGCATGTATGCCATGTATGTGTATATTTGTATGCTTATATCAAGTAAGCATATCAATATATGAATGTATACATGTATGTATCGGAAAATCAAAGTAAATGGTTTTTAAGACTGTTAACAACCATTCATACTAAGGACATGGAAATGCATATGATCGAATTTTGTTCGTATGTTGTCTACTTTATTCAAGTGTTCTACAGTCAGTAGCTATGCTTTTGTAGAATCTTTCTTTGTCCTTTTTTTCACCTTGTAAATCTCGATTTTATGTGATTGTTGAGTCACTTATCGAGTGGTGACTCGCCAAACTCACTATTAAATTTTTAGACGTAGCATCAGCTTTTGGATCTAATGCTTTTGAAAGCTATTCTCTTTTGCATCAAAGCATTAGGAATTATACTCAAATTTTGTTTGTTTTCGGTGTTTGTTTACTGAGTTTATGTAAATATATAGGGACTTGTACTTGGCTGGCACACTGGAACTATACAAAGGGTGTAGTAGGGAGTGACGATATGTGTTTTAGCTTTATAATTTGATGTGGAATGTAAATAAAAGGATAGTTGTGAACATTTCTATTGCAGCATCATCATGTATAATGTCTGATCGTGATATTTATTGTGCTTTGTACACCTTCTCAAAGATACCGCTATATGAGACCATTGTTTTAAATATCGGCTGATATACCGGTATATCGGCCGAGATATCGGTGTTTTATTCAAAACGATATGATAAGTGCAAAAATTTGCCGGATATCGTTTTGAACTGATATGGGCCGATATTCGCCATGTGGCCGCTGATATCCGAGATGAAATACTTGATATATTGGCCGATATAGTTACTTATTTGGATTATTATTATTATTTTTGCTTGAGAGATCTTTTTATTTTATTCTATGTTTATTGTGGTATTTCAATGATGTTTTTATATGATGTTTGGATAATAACTTATTTCTTTTAATAATGTCATACATGTATTGACTACTGATATATCAACCAGTATTTAGTACTATATCGCGATATATCACCCGGTATTCGGTATCCGGTATATAATTTTGCCAACCGGTATATCGCCGATATCCGATATTTAAAACACTGTATGAGACACAAACAAGAGTCACTAACAAACTAGCACCCATGAATTCACCTCAAGCCTCGTGTTATGTTATTTTGTGACCTTAATCGAGTCATTAAATGGTTTTTGTGCACACTGATAAATGAAAATTTTGACAGGAATGATGATGCATAGAGCATTGGCAGAGACGGGTTGAAGGGTACCTTATATGTGACAAATTTAGACCTCACCAACAGATTGAAATAATTAACTATTTACTAGAAATTATATGTAATGCATTAAGCTGTTGATTTTGTTGGAAAGTAGTTCTTTTACTTGGTTTTATATGACTACAAATCTGAGCAGGCGTTCCACCAATGAAGATTTTAATTTTTTGGGCATTGATCATATATTATTTATTTTTAGGAATTTAGCATCTTCTAGGGTTCCTCTTTCAGTTGCTGTTGTGTTATTTGCCAATGATTTTGATGAAGTTTATGATCAACTTTCATCTCTGGTCTGATGGTAAGGTCGGAAGTAATTGTTGGTATAGAGCCATGCCATAGTCTGTATAGTTTTTTTAAAAATTTAATTATGAACCATGCTATTTGGATTATACTTTTTGGATTGAAAATGAACTCAAAAGAGAGTTTAATGTGGTGTATTTTAAAAAAGCAACACGTGCAATGTACGGGGTGTTAGTAGGTGTACGTGTTTTCCCCTTATGAGTCCAGGTGTAATCCAGTAAAAGTGGTCCGATCAACGTTATTCTTTAATTGTTACAGTTTTAGATTTTTTTTTTTTTTGCCCAACTGTAACTATCACAGATTTAGATTGTACTCGGATGTGATTAAATCAAAGTTTTTGGGTTGGTAAAGCGAGCCATGCTCTCATGTTTTGACATTATAGTAGCAGTGGAGACTTTCAGTTTGTCATAGTATCTGCCAAACAGAAGTTTCAGGATTTTTCTTATGGATCTGACAAGGAGGAGGTGAGGAAGAAAAAACAGAAATTGAAGAAAGGCTTTCGAAGAAGGTGACTAGTTCCGGGAAGGTGGCTCTCTCCTGTGTTTCTGAGTTCTGAGCAACCAGAGGGACCTCCGGTTGAACATTCCTTGGAAGCTCGGGCTGGTGGTGCGCCTTCCGATGCCCCTTTCACTGCTTCGCAAGTGTCTCCGATAAGGGACTCTGCTGTGATGCCTCCGATCGATGACCCGGCTTTGGTTGCGGATTACCCAAAACTGTCTCCCAGATACAGAGTAGACATTGCCATTGATGCACAATAAACCTTTGGAAAATTTGTCATCGGGCCCACTGAAAGGGAACCTTCATCTTCAGGAGCGTATCAGGACACCCAAGGCCCAACTTCTAATTCGGGGTTGCTCCTGAAAAGAGGTGGCAATGTGGCCGTCCTGGGCAATGGGAACTTTGTCGTCGAACTGGAAGAGTTCGAAAAACTTCCTTTGAGGGAGATAGAGAGAAAGATGAAAATGTCCATGACAAAGGTATGATAAGTGTTCTTTCACGCTCCATATATTGCTTTATTTGCCATTGAATTCTTCTCATACAGGCTGTATCATATGCTTTTGGAGCCTTGAGTAGCCAGAAGTCTGCTTTGAAGGCAAAGGCTAAGATCATCGCTTACTTGAAGGAGGAGGTAAACAAGTTGGTCGCTGAAAAGCGGGCAATGGATGGAGAACTTGCAAAGCTCCGTCCCTTGAGACTGCACGTGAGCGAATTGGATCGGCTCCAGAAGAAACTAGAGGAAAGGGATTCTGAATTGTCCCGAGCTCGGGAGGAGTCGAAGAAGAAAGGCTCTGACCTCAAACTGGCCTTGGAGAAGTTGAAGAAGTCGAATTTTGCCTCCTAATTCGTCGCTCTCGCAGATAAGGAGGCGGTGTTGGAAAAGTGGAGGGGTGGGATCATCCATCCAATGTGCCCGTGAGGAGAAGAGGGCTCGTAGGATGATTGATAGTTTACTCTCCGATATGGAAAAAGAGAGGGCCGTCTCCGAGCGTAAGATGGATCAACTTTAGAGTCGCCTTAAGGAGATGCTGGAGCAGGCTAAAGAAGACCAGAGGGAGCGACAGAGTGACATTGATCTCTTCAAAAGGATCAAATATATGCAAGGCTATAAGGATCGTGACCAAGGCAAGGATCCCCGGTATCCTCTGGAGGATGATGAAGAGGAGTATTCCAAAAACGAGGTGGAGGGGGAGAGGTGAGGGTGGGGACGTGGAGGCCAAATAGGAAGAAGCCCAAAATGCTGAGGCGGAGGATCAGGGTAGCGGAATGGCTCACGCTGAGGAGACTTCTAGAGTACCATGTGAAGTGTCGGATTGATCCTATGGCTACCATGGTTGGGGGAGCAGAAATTTAGAATCTTGGGAGAAGAGTCAGGGTAAGACATGCACCAGATTTTGATGCCGAAACCTCTCAAGTCCACAATGTGAGTGAAAAATGAGGGTTGAGGCATACATATAAATTTGTACTTCTATTCAGTTATTAATGAATATTGTTTTGCTTTGTCTGTTTATTCTTTGAACACACTTTTTCTCATCCTTTTGCTGTTGGATTATCAATTGTAGCTCGATAGATCTGTGAAGGTGGGTAGGAAGATGCCCCCTTAGTTAAGCTGGAAGTTGGTCGTCCATGATGATTCCGTGGGACCTTCGAGTTGCCGTTGGCGATTTAAAAGAGCCTTTGCAATATCCAGAACTTGTGAGGACCTGTTTAACATATCAGATGACTCAGATAGTCCCGATGACCCGACGATGGGATCGACTTAGGTCTTGGTGATGAGTCAGGGTCCTTGATCGATTACTTTCAGACCAGGAGAGAGGTTGTGAAGAGGAGAGGTATTTGATCAGTGTTGGGGCTCTCCTTCGATGTTGAAGTCACCATATACGATTGTCTTATGCTTCAATTATACTGTGAGCGAGTCGCGGCTCAGTGAGGGTGAGAGAACTTGTTACAAAGCTGGCTGAATACATCGATAAATCCAAAAGGCAGGCGCAAGAGCTGGGTAGCTTGAAGGACGACATTCACTCTCTGAGTGATGCTATTCAGGACGTGCGGAGAGATAACTCTTCTCTGGCTGAGGAACTGCAGATGAAGTTTGAGGAAAACAAGTTCTTGACCGAGACCTTGAAGGAGTAACTGGCAGAGTTGAGGAAGGCGCTGACAGATTGGCTTAACCTGAATAAGACCAAGTGGGATTTATGTTTCGAAATGTCCAAAATCCAATCTGAATTGGAAGTTGAGAAGGAGCAAGTTGAGTGACTGCAGAGGAAGGTTGAGCAGCGAGAGTCCACGGTATAGGAGCTGAGGACTGAAATGGATTGACTTTCGGCTGATCTTCGTACTGAAGAGTGAAAAAATGTGCGCCTCCTTGATACTCGGTCGGAGCTGGTGCGAGAAGTTGATTGGCTTCATCGCGACCTTTTAAGTCTTCGCTCTTCATCCTATGCATGTGGTTCGAGTGAGAGACATAGGTGGTAGAATTTCTGCGCTTGGAGTTCAGAACTCCTTTTCGTTGTGACTGTCTCCTCTCATGCTATAATGACACTTTATGTTGGTCGAACAGAACTTGTCTTGGTTTTCTGTCTTTGTTTAACTGTGGAACACCATAATTGTTTGCAGTAGGTTGCCGCATATTTGTGAGCTGGTGTTATTGGCGATCGGGGCCGTCGGGACAAGCTGTCAAGATGGTTTCCATCCCGGAGCTGTAGATTTTTGTCGCCGCGATGAGGATTCGACACACTGTTGGAGAGAGATGTTAGGAAGACTTTCGTCTTTCAGGAGAATTTTCGTATAGACTTTAACCGTCAGGGTAAGGATCCGACATAGGCTGTTGTGTGTGTGGCTTACACACATGAATCGAGCCGGCTCTCATGTAAGTCAATTGTAGGCTAATTTATGTGTTCATGTGTTCATATTCAAGTCACATTTAACAGAAACTATAGTCTAGAAAACCACAATTAGAGGTTTGCAAACTATAATTTAGAAATAAACTACATTTTAGAAACTTTGAGAGCCAGACAGGCCTTTAGTGTTGGTGTGCGGCGTCCAATCTAAGCTCCAAAAATTGGTTTGCACTTTGCAGTGACCCAATCGAGTACTAGCCTTATGTACCTCTTTCATTCAAGGAGTTGAGGTTTTCATTCAACGAGGAAAAAAATTTGAAAGTACTGCATGGTATCTGAACTCCCTGTAGATTATTCCTCCATCGCTTTCTGATCATTATTGATCAGACTTGTTTCGTGTCCTCAACAGCCAACGTTTCGGCATCATACCCTAATTTTATGTTTTGAGTGATGAAAAAAATTATGCACATGTGATCCTATTGTTAACTTGCTCTTTCAGGAAACTATGAGGCCAACCCAACCTCTTATGCTTATCCTCCTCCTTGTTCTCTTCTTCTTCAACCCCAGCGTCGCTGCCAGCATTCACCGGTAAAAGTGCGAAAAATTCCTGAAATCTCCTTGAGCGGATACTGTTGGATATCTGCTTAACAAAAATCAATCTGACAACTAATCAAGATCACTGAGATATCAACAATCTAATTGGCCAGGTCGGCAAATATCAGATGGGAGGTTTTCCATTCAATAGAACGTTCCTTAATTTAAGAACCACCTTTCAATTTCCTTCCTTGATTAAACACCAATTAGACTGAATCTAAATCAGTCTCGATATACTGTAAAGTATATCCCCTGTATAAAGGACTTAATCCACTTATACAGTATTTTGGAGTGAGGTACGCTTAGAGCGAATCTCCTTAAGACAATTACGTCCCCCGCACCGGTGCTAACGGGATAATGGACGCTGCTCTCCCAAGATACAACACTCCTTCACGGTATTTGGATAGCACTACCAAATCACCGTACGGTCGAACCGTAGTCAACCAGTACCTTCATAGGATCGTTGAAGAAGCGGTACAAGGACAAATTTCGGATGAATATTTGCCTTTACTTTGGTGGAGCACCCACTGTTGAGGACGAAGGAAGGTTGAAGAATATTCTTCTTCAGAAGTCCCAGATTCAGACAACAATTCTATTAAAAGAATCTGTTGAATTTTCTGATCCCTCTTTCAGAACGAATTTTACAAAATCTCCTTTGGAAGTCGCTTCGGAAGCCGAGTTACAGATTTTCCACTTCCCTTTTGGAAGTCACTTCAAGACTTAGAGAGAGAGAGAGAGGATCTCCTTCAGAAGGCAGATTCCTTTCTTCCTGTCTTGATGTTTTTGTTGCGTATTTCAATTGAGAGATTGGAGCGCTATTTATAGCGCTCCAGGAGGGGCCAACGGGTCTGAACGCAACGAAAGGTTGCAACCTTTCGACTCAACAGTCACAACTGTTGGTTGCCCAACTGACGCACCCAACAGTCACAACTGTTGGCAGTCCAACAGTCGGCATTCCAACAGTATTGGAGCGGGTCCGGATAGCGGAGCGGGTCCAGTTCGGGTAGCAGAGCAACCCATACCCTTGAGACCCGATTCAAAAAGAACCAGGCCGGGTAGGGAACCCGAACCCGAACCCGGCCCGGCACCGGCGCCGGCCGGCCGCCGCCGCCAGCGGCGGCGCGCGCGCGCATGCCTGCATGTGCGGGTATAGTTCCCTCCTTTTCGTTCGCGAAAACTCCAAGTACCCAAAGGGCACGCCCTTTGATCTTAATTTTCTCTATTTATACACCACGAACTTCCATCCCATGGCCAATGTGGGACTAAATGCTTTTAGCTACCTTTAGTCCCATTTGGCTTTGAATTAGGCAATCTTTAGACTTGAATATCTCATTCATTTGAAGTCAGAATTGAACATGTGAATAAACCACGTTCATCCCCAATGGAAGGAGAACACACTCCAACCATCATCCAATTGATTCGATCAACGGATCTTGCCATAATTCAGCTCAAAGATTCGCTTTTATATTCTTCAATTCCAACAATCCCCCACAATGAATGGAGATTCAAGGAAATGGCACACAAAGAGACTGACTCTATTGTGAAAGGTACTTTAAAAAAGAAACTGCATCAGGATAGGTGAACTAGGTCTTGAACCTTCCATAGCGAAAACTTTATCGAACTTACTGGCTAATCAGTGAACTAGGTCTTGAATTGTTAGCCGTTAGTGTAAGCCAAGTCAACAAGCCTCACACAGTGACTTTCCAAATCAACTTTGGTTCTCGGTTGTGTCCGTTTTGGCCCTGGACATTCTTGGTTTCAGAGAGTATCTTTAGGGAATAACAGCCTCCATAGAAATTCCCAAAGAGCCGACCCAACTCTATACTCACATAGGTGATCGTCCTATTAAGAGTAGTCTACTCTACTCCACTTGTTTAGTAACAAGATATAGGCATCATTAAAAGCATTAAGCTTATCCTTAATCCACTTGTAGAAAAGCACTTATGTGCACCTTAGGAATGGATTGGAGTCAAGCTCCAAGTGCTTACTTGTTGAGTCAATCATAACTAATTTTTCCTCTTGAACTTAGTCCGTGGGATCTCCAATCGCTAAGTGAGGTTTCCATTAAGCTGACTCGGTAAGGTTAGGCTTTTAGACCCATTCCCCTCGATGCGCAGTTTATACGCTCTCCACTTAAACCTTTAGTAAGCGGATCCGCTAAATTATCCTTTGACGAGACAAAGTCAATAGAGATAATTCCATTTGAGAGCAACTGCTTAACGGTATTATGTTTACGACGAATATGTCTAGACTTACCGTTGTATATAACATTTTGTGCTTCTGGGATTGACATAACCTCTTTTTGAGGCTCGCTTTTAATAGCGTATGCTATGAAATCTGGACCAAAAGATTTTGAGATTCTAGATCTCTGACTTCTTCTTGGTTCAATTTCCGCATTAACAATCGGTTCCTCGGGGCTTTCGTTCCTGAACGCCATCTCATGTGTTCTTTTCTCAGAAGTCTTATCTATTTCCCGTTTATATGAAAAATTATCTTCAAAGAACACAACATCTCTAGATTCGATAATCATGTTTACATGAATATCTGGTATTTCTGATTTATGAACCAGAAATCTAAAGGCACTACTATTCAAGGCATAGCCTATGAATATGCAGTCCATAGTTTTTGCTCTCAACTTAGTCTTTTTAGGTAATGGTGCCAGCACTTTTGCAAGGCACCCCCACATTTTGAGGTAATGGTAGGAAGGTGTCCTTCCATGCCATAACTCGAATGGTATAATACCAAGTTTCTTGTGGGGTACTCTGTTTAGAATATAATTTGCAGTTAACAGAGCTTCCCCCACAAGTTCTGCGGAGCTTCAGAACTTACGAGCATGGAATTGACCATCTCCTTCAAAGTTCTGTTCTTCCGTTCAACAATTCCATTTTGCTGAGGAGTATATGGTGCTTTGCTAGAGCTATCTTGATTAGTCTCAGACATTTTCTGCAAGTTCAAGCAGAACAGAAGTAAGAAACTTCAATAATAATTGTCTTAAGATTGTTGGATATCTGCTTAACAGAAATCAATCTGACAACTAATCAAGATCACTGAGATATCAACAATCTAATTGGCCAAGTCGGCAAATATCAGGTGGGAGGTTTTCCGTTCAATAGAACGTTCCTTAATTTAAGAACCACCTTTCAATTTCCTTCCTTGGTTAAACACCAATTAGACTGAATCTAAATCAGTCTCGATATACTGTAAAGTATATCCCATGTATAAAGGACTTAATCCACTTATACAGTATTTTGGAGTGAGGTACGCTTAGAGCGAATCTCCTTAAGACAATTACGTCCCCCGCACCGGTGTTAACGGGATAATGGACGCTGCTCTCCCAAGATACAACACTCCTTCACGGTATTTGGATAGCACTACCAAATCACCGTACGGTCGAACCGTAGTCAACCAGTACCTTCACAGGATCGTTGAAGCAGCGGTACAAGGACAAATTTCGGTTGAATATTTGCCTTTACTTTGGAGGAGCACCCACTGTTGAGGACGAAGGAAGGTTGAAGAATACTCTTCTTCAGAAGTCCCAGATTCAGACAACAATTCTATTAAAAGAATCTGTTGAATTTTCTGATCCCTCTTTCAGAACGAATTTTGCAAAATCTCCTTTGGAAGTCGCTTCGGAAGCCGAGTTACGGATTTCCCACTTCCCTTTTGGAAGTCACTTCAAGACTTAGGGAGAGAGAGAGAGGATCTCCTTCAGAAGGCAGATTCCTTTCTTCCTGTCTTGATGTTTTTGTTGTGTATTTCAATTGAGAGATTGGAGCGCTATTTATAGCGCTCCCAGGAGGGGCCAACGGGTCTGAACCCAACGAAAGGTTGCAACCTTTCGACCCAACAGTCACAACTGTTGGTTGCCCAACTGACGCACCCAACAGTTGGCAGTCCAAGAGTCGCAACTGTTGGCATTCCAACAGTATTGGAGCGGGTCCGTTGGCGGGTCGGTTCGGATCCGGATAGCGGAGCGGGTCCGGTTCGGGTAGCAGAGCAACCCATACCCTTGAGACTCGATTCAAAAAGAACCAGGCCGGGTAGGGAACCCGAACCCGAACCCGAACCCGGCGCCTGCCGCCGCCAGCGGCGGCGCGCGCGCATGCCTGCATGTGCGGGCATAGTTCCCTCCTTTTCGCGCGCGAAAACTCCAAGTACCCAAAGGGCACGCCCTTTGTGTTGGCCCAGAGGCCTTATTTTCTAGTTTTGATGATGATTAACTCATGTAGTTATGTTTACTAATAATCTTGTGATTTTAGTTACAGATCATTAAACAAGATATTAGTTGGTGATTAGCTTCAACAAAGGAGTTTAGAAGCTTTTCATGGTGAATCCAGGGCCCAAGCATCAAGATCATATCTTGCCTAGCTCATGGATCACGGTGTTTGTGGATCGAGTCGCCTTGAAGATGAAGATCGTCAAGAAGACTTAGGTATCCATAGTTTAGTGTGTTTTAGATCCATTTGTAAAGCTCAGTATAGTTGATATGCTCAAGTGCACAACACACACAAGTTTTATGTTTGGATTTGGTTTTCATGAATAGTTGATCAAAACAAGTTTAATTGATTTTTATGTATATTAGATGTGTTCGATATACATACATGCTTCATATCTTAAACAAACTTATTTTGATATGTCTATTCATGAGTTTTAGGAAAAATCAGATTTCCTATTGAGAAAAATCCAAGTTTGATAAAATACAAGTTTTGATTTTTGGTAAAAATGATAAGACATAAAAATGGCTTCATATGCTTGATATTTGAGTTAAAATATTTATCACATGTTTATATATCAATGCAAAATGATAAAACTATTTTTGGGTATTTTTACAAAGACTTAAACGATTTTTAGAAATATTTCTAACATGTTTTTCTGACCTAGACTGTGGCTGACATGCCAGGTCGGTCGACCGCAACGGTCGACCGTACCAAGGGCCGGTCGACCCTTGCTGTCGACCGACGTGCACAGCCTTGTGCACGTCTGGCTGGCACATGGGCCGGTCGACCGCGCGGTCGACCGGAACTGAGAGCAGAGCTCTCTGTTGACTTGGGTCGACCGGGCGGTCGACCGGGCTTGCCCAACGGTCATAATTATGACCGTTGGCGGTTGACCGGGCGGTCGACCGCCTAGCCTGTCAGGCTGCCACATCAGCCTAACGGCTAGTTTTCTGTTTGGCCTATATAAACCCCATTCATTTGGGATTTTGGCTAAGTTTTTAAGAGCTATAATTTCTCTCTATTCTTGGTGTTTAAAAGAAGTTTTCAAAAGAGTTTAAGTGCCAAAAAGTTCAATCTTATTTGTTTTAAGTGTTTTGTTTATTTCAAAGAAATTAGGGTTTTGGGAAATAGTTTTTGATCTAAACTTCTATATCTATTTTGGTGTTTTCCCAAGAGAATTTTCTTTGTTCAAAACACTTTGTTTTTCCACACTTGAGCTATCTTCTATCCTAATCTATTAGGATCTTTGTTTTGTGGAAAAGAGGAAAGAGATTGTGTTTGTGGTCTTTGTAACCACTAGTTGTAAACACCCTTGCTTTTGTTGTATCCCTCTTTGGTAGAGGTTGATCGGGTGATTGGTTTGCTCCCTCTTGGTGAGGTGGAGTTGGTTGTTGTTTGCTCCCTCTAGTGAGAGGTGGAGTTGGTGGTTGTAACCCTCTTCGGTAGAGGTGTTGTGGTTGTTTGGCTACGGGCCTACCCCTCGGTTGTGAGACGGTGTTTGAGAGAGGAGTTCGGTACTCCCTTGTTGTAAAAATCCTTCTCGGTGAAGGTTCCCTCGGTGGGAGTCCTCGGTGGACAGATAGTGGATTGGAAATCCTTCACGGTAGTGAAGGCGGGGATGTAGAGCTAGGGGCTCGAATCTCGAAACATATCATTGTGTTTGCGTTTGATCCATTATCTCTTTCACTCTCTCTCTTTACATTTATGCATAGCATTATTCATATTGCCATATCATTCATTGCTTGTGTTGCCTTGCATATTTCATATTGCTATATCATTTACATGCTTAGTTTGCTTGTGTGTGCCTCACTTGTACTTAACCACAAGAGCTTCATATAGCACCTCAACCCATATCCAGGGGAATCAAGAGGAGTTAGTCCAGAGCCCTTCATAGGGAATTCGGCTACACTTGGGTGTTGTACTAAGTGTGTTGCAAATTAGTTTTAAGCTTCCACATTTAGCGCATTTATCATTATAGATTAGCACTTACACCTATTCACCCCCCCTCTAGGTGTTTTTTAATTGGTATCAGAGCCTATGCTCCTGATACTTAGGTTTAACAATCTAGGAGTGAGATCCTTGTTAGCTAATCTTTCATTTGCATTTGCACATTTGTTTGTTTGCACACATATAGTTTATACCATGGACTTCATGATCCCACCTTTGTTTGACCCTTCCAACATTGTTATTTGGAAGACTAAGATGTCCATCTATTTACAAACCCTAGGATATAAGCTTCACCTTGCCATTACCAAGGAATCCTTCCTTAATGATAGCAAGCATATAGGGGCCAATGCACAAGCCCTTGAGGCCATTAGAAGCACACTTCCTAAAGATTATCTTTTACGTGTTTCTAACTTTGATTCCGCCTTTGCAGTGTGGAATTTGTTGACAACCACCACCACCTCCAAGCTTCAAATGCAAATCCATCCGGAGGTAGAATCTAGTGGAGATGAATCTGAGCCGCAACAATGCTATACGGTCCAAGGGAATGACTCCCTTGAGGTACACTCGGAAACCCACTTAGATAATGATGATGATGCTAGTTCTTCTTCTAATGATTATGTTGATGCACATGCTTTGAATGAAGAACTATCAATTGTTTGTGAAAAAATATTTGAAAAATATAAGATTTTGAAAAAGAAAAGTCTAGGAATTGTTAAAGAAAATAAAATTTGCATTCTAGACTTGACATTGCTTTACAAGAGAGGGTTGAGGTCTATAATGAAAGGGATTCATTGAGATCTCAATTAGAACTTGCACTTAAAGAAAATGAGTTTTTAAAATCTAAAAATAATTGCCATGTTATTTTGAAGAAAAATGAAAATTTGTCTTCAAAATTGACTTTGTTTTAAAAGAGAATGTTACTTTGAAAAATAAAATAATGTCTATCTCAAATGATTTAAATGTTTGTTTAAAGAAAAATGAAGTTTTGCAAAATAAGATTGATGCACATGTTTGCCATGCTAGGATAGTATCACACACTTCACCTATTGCATGCCACACTTCTTTGATCAACAATGATATATCCATGCTTAAGAAGAGTGTTAATTGTTTGGGCTCCACTTTGAGCCAATGTGTTGTTGGGCATACACGTTTGGAAACTTTGTTTCGAAAGAAACAAGTTCCATCTATTATGCATGCACACCCATCACGGCATACACATGCTCCTCACGTTCACACCCATCACCATATGTATGCTCATGTGTACACTTGTACACATTGTGGACGTAAGGGCCACCTTACTAAATTTTGCTTTGATAGACTACATACTTCAAATTTAGCAAAGAATTTTGTTTGGGTTAGAGAAGGTACTAACCCCCATGGACCCAAAAGATTATGGGTACCAAAGACCACCCCTCGTGTTTTTGATGTAGGTGTGGGCTCTCGCATGACGTGAGAGTAGCCGTACCTTGGAGTGGATGCGTTCCGTGCTTAAAGAGAACCAATTGGATGCATCACTTTCAAGGGAAGTTTGGTGGGAGGACCACCTTGTTTTGGAGACATGGAGAGTTGCCTCATAGGTTTTGGTAACGGTCTCTTACTCCTTATTTATTTTTGTATGCCTATCATGTTTATGTTTTTCATGATGATTTTTATCTTGTTTTAATGCTTCATGATTTGATTACATGTTTAGATGTTAGTTTTTATTAAAACTAGGTATATACTTGTGCATATAGTGGGTCACAAATAAATCTACATATGTTTGTGCTTGAATGCTTATTTGTTCCCATTAGATGTGTTAGTATAATCTAGTTTTGATGATCCATGCATTTTAAACTTGTATTCCTATTTTTGGATTTGTTTTCATTTCATGTATATGTTAATTTTGCCAAACTTTAAGATATACATGTATACCCCTTGAGTCATTTGCTTTTCATGCAAATCTATATTTATGGACTCATTTGTATTTAGGGATATGTATGTATACTTCATGTTTGACAAATCATACATATACCTTGAAATGAAATTTGATTCAATGAAAATTTAATTATTCTTGTTTTCATATGTTTATATTTGTTTAACTTCATGTATATGTCTATTTTATCCAAATTATTGTTATACATATACATCCTTTTGAGCCACGTGCCTTAATGTATATATCTTTGTGGACTCGTTGTGTTTAGATATGTATGTATACCTTAGTTTGTATAGGACATACATATACCTTGAAGATTAAATAAGTTTTTGATAATTTTCATGATTTTCATTGTTTAAGGAATAATTGAGCTTAATGAAAAATTTTCATGATTATGATCCTCACATTTTATTTGTACACTCACATTTATTGCTTGCTCATATTTTGTTTTCATGAGTCATATTTATGCTTAATTGGATTAGAGTGTTGATTATCATGTGGATTTCATATTTTATGAAAAATAATTTGTTTTTATTCCTTACTTGAAGGATTTCGTACTAGGTAACAAAACTTTCTATTTTAAACTAGTTCGTATTCTTCGTTTTGATAATATGAGTTATACCATGCTACTATTGTTGTTCAATTGGTATCATTGAACTCTTTCAATTGGTATCAATTTTGATCTTTTTATATACTCATATGTTTATTGTGTATGTATACTTTCAATTGGTATCATCTATTGGTGATTGGTACTCATTCTATTTCATACACATATACATGTTTTATTTGTGCTATTATATTTCTATATCTTGAGCACAAATCTTGTTTTTGCTAGAGCTTGAACTTTATTTTTGTCTCAATAGACTTATTTTTCAATTGGTATCTTATTTCAAGCCTATGCATAGTGTTTATTGGTATTTCATAAAGGGGGAGAAAATCTCGTATTTTATCTTTCAATTGGTATTTAGTATTCCACTCCCTTGCTTTATGATAGAAAATGTTTAATTTCAATTGATATCATATGTTTAAAATGAATAATTATTTCAATTGGTATCAAAATGTTGTTTTCATTTTTTTTAATTGATATCAAGAGGCACTTCATTGTCATATCTTTTTATTTGATATCATGTTTGTAGTCACCCCTTATTGACTTTGTTTTTGTTTTAGACAAATAGGGGGAGATTGAGAAAAAGGGGGAGAAAGATTTTTACCCCTCATTGTATTTATTGTTTTTATTTTTACCCCTTTGTTGATGATTGACAAAAAGGGGGAGAAAGTTTTTGAGTTTATGAGTTTTATATATGCATATTTATGTTTTGCATATATTAAGTTTAATATAGTTTAATGTTAATTGGTATCTAGAGCATGTTTTATTTTTTGAACATTGCATTGGTATCTAGAACCTTTTATTGTTTATGCATATCTATGCATGTTTCATGTTTAATATTCATTGCATATTTATGTTTATTTGTTTATGCATGAGTTAAGGGGGAGCTTCTTTGAAGCTTAACTTTAATCCATGCATATATAACTCCATGAGTTTTGTCATCATCAAAAAGGGGGAGATTGTTGACCCAGAGGCCTTCCTCTCTAGTTTTGATGATGATTAACTCATGTAGTTATGTTTACTAATAATCTTGTGATTTTAGTTACAGATCATTAAACAAGATATTAGTTGGTGATTAGCTTCAACAAAGGAGTTTAGAAGCTTTTCATGGTGAATCCAGGGCCCAATCATCAAGATCATACCTTGCCTAGCTCATGGATCACGGTGTTTGTGGATCGAGTCGCCTTGAAGATGAAGATCGTCAAGAAGACTTAGGTATCCATAGTTTAGTGTGTTTTAGATCCATTTGTAAAGCTCAGTATAGTTGATATGCTCAAGTGCACAACACACACAAGTTTTATGTTTGGATTTGGTTTTCATGAATAATTGATCAAAACAAGTTTAATTGGTTTTTATGTATATTAGATGTGTTCGATATACATACATGCTTCATATCTTAAACAAACTTATTTTGATATGTCTATTCATGAGTTTTAGGAAAAATCAGATTTCCTATTGAGAAAAATCCAAGTTTGATAAAATACAAGTTTTGGTTTTTGGTAAAAATGATAAGACACAAAAATGGTTTCATATGCTTGATATTTGAGTTAAAATATTTATCACATGTTTATATATCAATGCAAAATGATAAAACTATTTTTGGGTATTTTTACAAAGACTTAAAAGATTTTTAGAAATATTTCTAACATGTTTTTCTGACCCAGACTGTGGCTGACAGGCCAGGTCGGTCGACCGCAACGGTTGACCGCACCAAGGGCCGGTCGACCCTTGCGGTCGACCGACGTGCACAGCCTTGTGCACGTCTGGCTGGCACATGGGCCGGTCGACCGCGCGGTCGACCGGAACTGAGAGCAGAGCTCTCTGTTGATTTGGGTCGACCGGGCGGTCGACCGGGTTTGCCCAACATTCATAATTATGACCGTTGGCGGTCGACCAGGCGGTCGACCGCCTAGCCTGTCAGGCTGCCACATCAGCCTAACGGCTAGTTTTCTGTTTGGCCTATATAAACCCCATTCATTTGGGATTTTGGCAAAGTTTTTAAGAGCTATAATTTCTCTCTATTCTTGGTGTTTAAAAGAAGTTTTCAAAAGAGTTTAAGTGCCAAAAAGTTCAATCTTATTTGTTTTAAGTGTTTTGTTTATTTCAAAGAAATTAGGGTTTTGGGAAATAGTTTTTGATCTAAACTTCTATATCTATTTTGGTGTTTTCCCAAGAGAATTTCTTTGTTCAAAACACTTTATTTTTCCACACTTGAGCTATCTTCTATCCTAATCTATTAGGATCTTTGTTTTGTGGAAAAGAGGAAAGAGATTGTGCTTGTGGTCTTTGTAACCACTAGTTGTAAACACCCTTACTTTTGTTGTATCCCTCTTTGGTAGAGGTTGATCGGGTGATTGGTTTGCTCCCTCTTGGTGAGGTGGAGTTGGTTGTTGTTTGCTCCCTCTAGTGAGAGGTGGAGTTGGTGGTTGTAACCCTCTTCGGTAGAGGTGTTGTGGTTGTTTGGCTACGGGCCTACCCCTCGGTTGTGAGGCGGTGTTTGAGAGAGGAGTTCGGTACTCCCTTGTTGTAAAAATCCTTCTCGGTGAAGGTTCCCTCGGTGGGAGATCCATTATCTCTTTCACTCTCTCTCTCTTTACATTTGTGCATAGCATTATTCATATTGCCATATCATTCATTGCTTGTGTTGCCTTGCATATTTCATATTGCTATATCATTTACATGCTTGGTTTGCTTGTGTGTGCCTCACTTGTACTTAACCACAAGAGCTTCATATAGCACCTCAACTCATATCCAGGGGAATCAAAAGGAGTTAGTTCAGAGCCCTTCACGGGGAATTCGGCTACACTTGTGTGTTGTACTAAGTTGTGTTGCAAATTAGTTTTAAGCTTCCGCATTTAGCACATTTATCATTTTAGATTAGCACTTACACCTATTCACCCCCACTAGGTGTTTTTCACTTTGATCTCAATTTTCTCTATTTATACACCACGAACTTCTATCCCATGGCCAATGTGGGACTAAATGCTTTTAGCTACCTTTAGTCCCATTTAGTTTTGAATTAGGCAATCTTTAGACTTGAATATCTCATTCATTCGAAGTCGGAATTGAACATGTGAATATACCACGTTCATCCACAATGGAAGGAGAACACACTCCAACCATCATCCAATTGATTCGATCAACGGATCTTGCCATAATTCAGCTCAAAGATTCGCTTTTATATTCTTCAATTCCAACAGATACAAGCTGAACAATAAAAACTTATGCAAATGTGATCATATAGTTTTAGCAAAGTCTGAGATCATACCTTCGAAATCTCGCTGGATTGATCTCGTTAACAATCTTCTTCTGCAAACTGGGAAGCTGTCTCGAACACCTCGCGATCTTCTATCGTATTCCCAAAGCGCAAGATCAGATGGAGGGTGGGTTCCGGTCCTTTCTGTTGTCTTTTAGAAACTAGGGTTTTTCTCCTTTTGTTTCTTCTGTATGATGCATACATTGGGCAAGAGTTATATGAGGCTTTTTATAAGTTACGATAGAGATCACTAGAAATCAAATAAGGATCAGACTTCTAATGAAATCATAAAATCCTTATTCAACTTGAATTAGAATCCTTAATTCTATAAATTATAATTCAGCTTACTGAAAAATAGTAATTGCACTTCTGTCCTTATCTCAAAATTACTTGAGATCCTTATTATTATATGTTTAAAATCTCTCCACGTTAAGATTTCTGTCCGTCGAATAAATTAAATTACAGATAATTTTATTTAATCGACATACTGTCTTTGATACCTGCCACTTAACTTATTTGTCATGTCGTATAATTAAATTCATTTGCAAGGTCTGACATGCACAAAACTTATAAGCTTCTCAACAAGACGTCATCATTTCCTCATACCAGGATGTAGATTCTGTCAATGAATACAGTTTATCGTACACATTACATTATCACTCAACTCACTGAAGCTATTCACTAATAAAAGAATTTCACTTCTTAATGAATCAAAGTGACAAGTATAATATGCACATGTCCCTTAAACATTTCGGGATTAAGAGTTTAAACACTCATAATATTCATGAAGTGTTAATTTTCTAATATAGTCAGCATATAAGAAATTACCTTAACTTGGTCTTGTCCAACACACAAAGTGTACTAATGCAATAGCTCGAGACATCAAACAGTCTCTTACAGTCAAAGATAGACTATTCCAGAAGATTGCATTACAATCCTACTAATGGTGTGTCCAATTCTGTTTGAGATTGTGGACTTAACTTATGTTTTATAGGAATCGATGATATGATCTTCTGTGTGTAAGCCGAACTCTACACACCAGGTCATATATAATGTAAAACAATGTCTCCACCAACACCTTCCGCCCTCTCATGGTTCTCACCGTCACTTGGTGCTCCTCGGGCACCGTCCGGATGGACGGTGTTCTAGTCCAGACCGGCGGGTTCAACGACGGTGACCGTGCCGTGCGCGCACGTTGACCCCATGCGCCGACAGCAGCTGCGACTGAGATGAGATCAATCCGGCCCTTGCTGTTCGACGATGGTACGCCACCAACCAAATCCTCCCTGATGGCCGCGCCATCATCACCGCAGTTCAACTATGAATTCTATCCAAAAACCCGATGATCCGAGTTCTGGACCGATCGATCTCCCGTTACTCCAAGAAACACATGATCCAGAGGAGAACAATATCTACCCGTTTGTTCATCAGAATGTAGACGGCAACCTTTTCATTTTCTGTAAGTACAACCGCGCCATTCTCTTCGATTACACGAAAAACACCGGGGTGAGGAACTATCCGGAGATGCCGAGCGGTGACCCTCGGAGCTACCCGAGCTCCGGCTCATCGGTTCTCCTGCCGAAAAAAACTTGAAGGCCTCAGAGTTTGAAGCCGAAGTAATGGTGTGCGGGAGAGCGAAGAAAGCCTCCTACAAGATGGCAGAGATGAACAAGACCTACAGAGAAGCATTGAGTACTTGCGGGAGGATTTTTATTGTAAATGCAGGGGTTCCATGTGAAGGTATTTGGATTCATATACAGTGAAGTGATGATGTAATTATTTTCATATAATTATTTTCATACGTCATTCTTCTAACCCCTCTGGCATTCAAGTCAGTAGTAAGAGATTTAGAAAACTTTGCAAGTGAACTTTTAAGTTAACAAAGATGAGTTTGTTCGTCATACATTCATGAGATCCTGGATCCTTATTTATAAGCGTGGGGTTACATTAACCCTTGTCTAGTCACTAATTAATCTGCCAAGTATGATGGGGGCCATCAACTCGACCATCTCGCAATCTCGTTGCCCCAGTGTGCGTGTGTGATTTTAGCTCGCTCGAACTGTTCAATTTTATAGACGAGCCGAACTCAAACTAAGGCTGCTAACTTGTGTTCTGACTCGAGCAAGTTTGATATTTAATATTTTAATATATTTTACAAATACTTTTACATAAATTATACTTAAACCCATTATACACATTATTATTATTATTATTATATGAGTTACTCACATATATAATGAAATATAAATGAGTTGTCCAAAAGAAAGTTTGAACTGCAAGCCTCTTCAAGAGGCTGTTGGAAACTCTTAGTACCAATGTCAAAAGCTTGCTTTCAAGAATTATCAAATAAACAAACTGTTTTCGAATAATTCGGCTCATTATTGAACTGGCTCGTTCGTGACTGGCTCGACTAATAAACGAACCGAATTCGAACAAGGCAAGCTTGTTCTGGTCCACCTCATTTACACCCCCATATGTCTAAGATATTGGATTCGGTTCATGTGTGTGAGCCACACACACATACAATAAGAGGACTAATCACGTATTCACACGTGTATTAATCCTTTTATAATATATTATATGTGTGGACCTCACACACATATTATAAGAGATTCAATCCACGTGTCAACGCGAGATTGACCTTCTTATTTTATGTGTGTGTGTCTCACACACATGAACCGAACCCTAAGATATTCTCCCTTATATAACTCATCTATTTTATTTGACACAAAAGTTACTTATAATAGAATGAAATAAATTAGTAAGCATATAAATGGCTAAAAGAGAGTTTTCCATTTGGTGGTTTTAACCATCTTGATGGAAGGGATTATAAAAAAGAGTTCTTGCCTATACATATGAATACTTGTGATTTTTAGTTTTCTTCCATCTTAAAAAGACAAAAGATATGGAATAAGTAAGAAGAAATCATGAGGCGATGAAGTGCTTAAGTATTCTTCTCGTTATTTTCAAGTGTTAAAAGATTATTGTGTTCATACAATTAAACATGGTAGAAGGTGTACACACACTCATGCCTATATCTGCATGAGATTAGTTATTGCATGTATAACATACAATTAAGTAGTTGATTCAAGTTTATATCAACATCAGAAACTTGATTTCTCATTTGGTATCAGAGTCAGGTGATGATTGTTTAATCCATAATTGTCTTTTAGATTAATGTGAATGTTTAAGTGATTCATATATTTTTTTAATTTCTTGTAAATAATGCATCATGTTCATGAAACTTTGGGGCTGAGTTGAACGGAGTTCTTGACGATGAGCCTTGCCCCTCTTCCCTCACTAAAATCCTTGTTCAAGGTCTGGGCGGCGATGTCGTGGCTTGGAGTCTTCACACCAGCGATCAACACAGAGAAGCTTTTCTCAACTCTTTTCTTTTTCACTTTTAGTACTTTTAACCCTGTGAGCTATCCTACAGTTTGTTTTCTTTTTCTTTTTAATTTGCATGCATACTTTTAGGAGCAGTTTACTGCACTAGCACTTTCTAATTCCTGCACCATTTGCATTTTGTGTTGTGAGATAAACTTGATTAGACGAAACGAGAAGGACCCACATCCTATAAATTCATCTAGCGAGAGTACTGGCAAGGCTAGCTACCACAATCAACTCGACCTTTCTTTTGTCCACCATCAGCTAGCAAAGTTCCTCAATCAGGAGCCTAACCCTAGACACCAAGAGTTGCAGTGCAGCATTTATTTTCTCCGATGCAAGATTACGGGTTCCACCATTTGTTTGTGGAAACCACTTTCAAGTAGAAAACTGATGTCCTTGCAAGTGGTATTTCGGCCGGTCTTGAGTTCGTAAGAGCTGCGTTCACTCACAGGTCATCGGTTCGAGATCTCGCGCGTGCGGAGATGAGTCCTTTTCCGCTCCAACTTCCTTAGAGAAATGGGAGTCTCTAGATGATCACCTGACACTTAAGAAACCCGCTTGGCATCGAGCGAGCTTCGAGGAAAGTCCTTAGCCTACAGATCGGCAGAGTTCAGGGGGAAAGAGAAGCAGGGCCTAGGGTAAGGAGGTTGATTGCCATAGATTGAAGACGCTTATATTTGATCTCCATACAAACAAGAAAGTCGTTGTAGCAAGCAGTAGAGGCATCTCCTTGTTGCCGTTATTAAAAAAGAGCTCTATAGGCATAAGTTCTAGCGGAGGAAGCTGAAGCTTAACAGAAAATTCAAAAGAAGAGCAAGAGATTCAAATCAAGAAAAAGAAGAGTAGAACAAAGAGTTGATGGGATGCGACTTTATCATGGACAAACATGAGGGGCCAATGAAGAGATGCGAGTAAAGAGATGTGACAGTTATGATTCGAGAGGATGGATATAGGGATGGCTAATGGGACGAATTGGGTTGATTCATCTTGTTAGCCCCCAATGAATTCATTACGAGACGAGTTCAACATGTGTCGTAACGAATCCAATGAGACGGATCAAAGAATTGGAGGACGAATTGAGTCTCTTGACCTGATTCACTACCCAGATTCGTCGAGGCGGGTTGGACCCATGTCAGATTTTATTATTAATTTTTTCCTTTGAAAATTTTGAATTTCCCATCAACTTGAGGGTTAAAACAATAAAAAAACAATATAGAGGTCCGAAATTAATTATCCCCTCTCACATATTAAAATAATTTTGGACCAAAAAAAAATTAAGAGGGGGGAGTCGGGGCTCGGCCCGATTCGTCCCATGATTCGTCACAGGACGAATCTGATCCATCCCGTTTGTACGGAATGAGTCAACTCATCTTGACCCATTATGTACACGGGTCAATACGGGTTTGACCCGTGTACGTACTGTGTGACTCATAAGAGTCGCACACTACGAGTCGGGGTGGGTTGAATTTGGTCGATTCTGTTGGTTTCTAGGATCAATCTGACAACTAATCAATATCACTGAAATATCACCGATCTAATTAGCCAGGTCGGTTAATATCAGGAGGGAGGTTTTTCCGTTCAATAGAACGTTCCTTAATTAAAGAACCACCTTTCAATTACCTTCCTTGGTTAAACACCAATTAGACTGGTATAAGTCAGTCTCAATATACTGAATATCAGTATAACCCCTGTATAAAGAAATTAATTCACTTATACAGTACTTGGAGTGAGGTACGCTTAAAGCGAATCTCCTTAAGACAATTACGTCCCCCACACCGGTGCTAACGGGTTACTGAACGCTAGTCTCCCAAGATACAACACTCCTTCACGGTATTTGGATAGCACTACCAAATTACCGTATGGACGAACCGTAATTAACCAGTACCTTCACAGGATTTTTGAAGCAGCGGGACTAAGACAAATTTCGGGAGAATATTTGTCTTTACTTTGGAGGAGCACCCACTGTAGAGGAAGGAGGAAGGTAGAAGAATATTCTTCTTTAGAAGTCCCAGGTTCAGACAACAATTCTATTAAAGAATCTGTTGAATTTTCTGAGCCCTCTTTCAGAACGAATTTTGTAGAATCTTTTGAAAGTCGCTTCGGAAACCGAGTTACTGATTTCTCACTTCCCGTTGGAAGTTACTTCAAGACAGAGAGAGAAAGAATCTCACTTCAGAACTCAGAACGCAGAGAGAGTTAATGTTCTGTATTCTGTGTGTTGGTGTGTTTTGTTTGAGAGAAGCGGAGCGCTATTTATAGTGCTCCGGAGGGGTATTTTGGTCCGAACCCAACCGAACAGTTGCAACGGTTCAGTCTGAACCGTTGCAACGGTTCGTTTCAACCGTAGCAACCGCCCAACTGTCCGCAGCGGTTGGCTGACAGCCGTTGCGTGGGGCGGTTCGGATCCGGATAGCGGAGCGGGTATGCTCCGCGTAACCCATACCCGTGAGACCCGGTTCAAAAAGAACCGGACCGGGTTCGGGGTATTTTGGTCCAAACCCAACCGAACAGCTGCAACGGTTCGGTCTGAACCGTTGCAACGGTTCATTTCAACCGCAGCAACCGCCCAACTGTCCGCAGCGGTTGGCTGACAGCCGTTGCTCGGGGCGGTTCGGATCCGGATAGCGGAGCGTGTATGCTCCGCGTAACCCATACCCGTGAGACCCGGTTCAAAAAGAACCGGACCGGGTAGGGAACCCGAACCTGCACCAGAACTCGGACCCGAGCCCGGCACCGGCCGGCCGGCCGCCGTCGCCGCCAGCGGCGGCGCGCGCGCATGAGCGGGCATGGTTTCCTCCCAATCGCGCGCGAAAACTCCAAGTACCCAAAGGGCACACCCTTTGTTCCCATTTTTCTCTATTTAAACACTTTAAACTTCCATCCCATGGTCAATGTGGGACTAAATGCTTTTAGCTACCTTTAGTCTTATTTTGGCTTTGAATTAGACAAACTTTAGACTTGAATATCTCATTCATTCGAAGTCAGAATTGAACTCGAAGTCAGAATTGAACATATGAATATACCACGTTCATCCCTAATGGAAGGAGAACACACTCTAACCATCATCCAATTGATTCAATCAACGGATCTCGCCATAATTCAATTCAAAGATTCACATATATTCTTCATATTCCCAACAATCCCCCACAATGAATGGAGATTCAAGGAATTGACACACAAAGAGACTGACTCTATTGTGAAGGTACCTTAGAAAAGAAACTGCATCAGGATAGGTGAACTAGGTCTTGAATTTTTCATAGCGAAAACTTTATCGGACTTACTGGCTAATCAGTGAACTAGGTCTTGAACTGTTAGCCGTTAGTGTAAGCCAAGTCAACAAGGTTCACACAGTAACTTTTCAAATCAACTTTGGTTCTCGGTTGTGTCCATTTTGGCCCTGGACATTCTTAGTTTCAGAGAGTATCTTTAGGGAATAACAGCCTCCATAGAAATTCCCAAAGAACCGACCCGACTCTATACTCACATAGGTGATCGTCCTATTAAGAGTAGTCTACTCTGCTCCACTTGTTTAGTAACAAGATATAGGCATCATTAAAAGTGTTAAGCTTATCCTTAATCCACTTGTAGAAAGCACTTATGTGCACTTAGGAATGGATTGGAGTCAAGCTCCCAAGTGCATACTTGCTGAGTCAATCATAACTAGTTTTTCCTCTTGAACTTAGTCCGTGGGATCTCCAGTCGCTAAGTGAGGTTTCCATTAAACTGACTCGGTAAGGTTAGGCTTTTAAACCCATTCCCCTCGATGCGCAGTTTATACGCTCTCCACTTAAACCTTTAGTAAGCAGATCCGCTAAATTATCTTTTGACGAGACAAAGTCAATAGAGATAATTTCATTTGAGAGTAACTGTTTAACAATATTATGTCTACAATGAATATGTCTAGACTAAACATTGTATACAACATTTTGTGCCCTAGATATAGCTGCTTGATTATCTCAGTGTATGCATATAGCGGGCACTGGCTTTTGCCATAATGGTATATCTTCCAAAAATTGTCGAAGCCATTCTGCTTCTTCTCCGGCCTTATCTAAGGCTATGAATTCTGATTCCATAGTGGAACGGGCAATACATGTTTGTTTGGAAGATTTTCAAGATACTGCTGCTCCTCCTAAAGTAAATACGTATCCGCTAGTTGATTTTGATTCCTCAGAATGTGCAATCCAATTAGCATCACTGTATCCTTCAAGTACAGGTGGATATTGTCTATATCTCAAGGCATATTCCTTGGTATGTGATACGTAAAACAATACTCGTAGTAGAGCAGTCCAATGTTCATCACTAGGGTTACTAGTATATCTGCTTAACTTGCTTACAACATAAGCAATATCAGGTCTAGTGCAATTCATCAAATACATTAGACTCCCGATAATCTGAGAATACTCCAACTGGCGTATTCCAGTTCCTGTATTCTTATGAAGGTGGATGTGTGGGAGAAAAGGATTAGTATTCTCTTTTATCCCATGATCTTTAGATCTTTCTATCATCTTCTTCACGTAGTGAGATTGAGATAGACTGATTCCATCTGGTGTTCTGGTGATTTTAATTCCTAAAATTACATCAGCAACCCCCAGATCCTTCATGTCAAAACTATTGGATAACATTCTTTTAGTGGACTTAATAATTTCAATATTAGTCCCAAGTATCAACATGTCTACATAAAGACAAATAATGATACATGCATTTCCAACTGTTTTATTGTAAACACACTTATCGCATTCATTGATAGTGAATCCATCTTTGATCATGACACTGTCAAATTTCTCATGCCATTATTTTGGAGCCTGCTTTAGACCGTATAAGAATTTTACCAATTTACACACTTTGTGTTCTTGGCCCTTGACTATAAATCCTTCAGGTTGCTCCATATATATTTCTTCATTTAATTAACCATTTAAGAATACAGTCTTGACATCCATTTGATGGATATCTAAGTTATGCAATACTACAATTGCAATTTAACATCCGAATGGAGGTTATTCTTGTTACTGGTGAATAAGTATCGAAGTAGTCAAGTCCTTCCTTTTGTCGATAACCCTTGGCTACTAAGCTAGCCTTGTACTTATCGATAGATCCATCGAATTTTAATTTTCTTTTGAAAATTCACTTACACCCAATTGGTTTACTGTCAGGAGGTAAATTTGTCAATTCCCAAGTATGATTACTTAGTATAGATTCTATTTCGCTATTTATAGCTTCTTTCCACATTTGTGCTTCTGGGGTAGACACAACCTCTTTAAATGTTTGAGGCTCACTTTCAATAGCGTATGCTATGAAATCTAGACCAAAAGATTTTGAGATTCTAGATCTCTGACTTCTTCTTGGTTCAATTCCGCATTAACAATCGGTTCCTCGGGCTTTCGTCCCTGAACGCCATCTCATGTGTTCTTTTCCCAGAAGTCTTATCTATTTCCCGTTTATATGAAAAAATATCTTCAAAGAACACAGCATTTCTAGATTCGATAATCATGTTTACATGAATATCTGGTATTTCTAATTTATAAATCAGAAATCTGTAGGCACTACTATTCAAGGTATAGCCTATGAATATGCAGTTCATTGTTCTTACTCCCAACTTAGTCTTTTTAGGTAATGGTGCTAGCACCTTTGCAAGGCACCCCCACATTTTGAGGTAATAGTAGGAAGGTGTCCTTCCATGCCATACTCAAATGGTATAAGACTAAATTTCTTGTGGGGTATTGTATTTAGAATATAATTTGCAGTTAATAGAGCTTCCCCCCATAAGTTCTGCGAAGCTCTAGAACTTATGAGCATGGAATTGACCATCTCCTTCAAAGTTCTGTTCTTCCGTTCAGCAATTCCATTTTGCTGAGGAGTATATGGTGCTGTTGTTTGATGGATTATATCAAATTTAGCACATAACTCACTAAAATCATTTGATTCATATTCTCCGCCTCTATCAGATTTTAGAATCTTGATTTTCTTGTTGAGTTGATTCTCAACTTCGGCTTTATATGTTATAAACATATTCATTGCCTCATCCTTACTGTTTAAAAGATACACATAACAGTATCTTGTACAGTCATCAATAAAAGTAATAAAATACTTTTTCCCGCCTCTAGTTGGCATAAACTTCAAGTCACACAGATCGCTATGAATTAACCCTAAAGGTTCTGTATTTCGATCAATTGAGTGAAATGAATTTTCGCTAACTTGGCCTCAGCACAAATCTCACACTTGCGAATTTCTTCCAAGTTGAGTTTAGTAATATATCCTAGATTAGACAAGTTTTTTAATGACTTATAATTTACATGCCCTAATCTTGCATGCCATAAAGTAGGAGACTCAAGCAAATAAACAGAAGATTTTCCTTTATTTATAAGCTTCGGGTACAAATACACAGACTTTTTATCTACCACTGTAACATTGACTTTAAAAAGTCCATCAACAAGGTAACCCTTTCTCGCATACATCCCACCCTTAGTAAGTACAAATTTATCTGATTCAAAAACTATTCTAAATCCTTTCTTACTAAGTATTGATCCAGAGATCAGATTCTTGCAGATATCTGGAACATGTAGCACATCGTTCAGAGTAAGCTCTTTCCCAGATGTCCACTTCAAGATGACCTTACCTTTTCCTTCAACCTTGGAGACGGCTGAGTTTCCCATGAATAGTTGCTCATCTTGCTCTAGTTTTTGATATTCAGAGAATAATAATTTCTCAGAGCAGATGTGCCGAGTAGCCCCAGTGTCTACCCACCAATCTTTATTGTTAGTTGTCAGATTCACTTCTGACACCACAGCTGAAAGGCTTGGCGACGCATGGTCGGTCAAGTTTGCCTGTGAATGGTTCTTCTTGTTCTTTCTGAGACGGCTGTGACATTCATTCGCCTTATGCCCTTCTTTGTTGCAGATGTAGCAGGTTCCCTTGAAGCGCATGTTCTTGTCTTCTTGGACCTTGCCTTTGTACCCTTGGGCAGTTTTCTTCTGCTTTAAGCCTTTTGAAGTAGACGCTTTCCCCTTTGAGTCTTCGATCACATTGGCCTTGGCTTCATAGGAGTTCTTACTGCTCCTTTTCTCAGACTTTCAGTTGTCCTCCTCAATTCGAAACCTCACAATGAGATCTTCCAACTTCAGCTCCTTTCGCTTGTGCTTCAGGTAGTTCTTGAAATCTCTCCATGCAGGTGGGAGTTTCTCCACGATAGTAGCAACCTGAAAGGTTTCAGGTAGAATAATACCTTCGGCTTCTATCTCGTGCAAGATAAGTTGGAACTCTTGCACCTGACTGATCACAGTCTTGTTGTCCACCATCTTGTACTCCAGAAATCGTCCTACAACGAACTTCTTGGTACCAGCATCCTCAGTCTTGTACTTCTTATCAAGACTGGCCCATAACTTCTTTGCCGTTGTGATAGGACTGTAGACATTGTAAAGAGAGTCATCCAGTCCATTCAAAATATAGTTTCGGCAAAGGAAGTCACCTTGAGTCCATGCATCGACTGTAAGGACTGAGTCCCGATCAGTTCCGGGTTCTGGTGGATCTTCTTACAGGAATTTGGTCAGATGCAGAGTGGTCAAGTAAAAGAGCATCTTCTGTTGCCACCTCTTGAATTCTGTGCCATCAAATTTCCTGGCTTCTTCGGCTTCGAGTTAGGAAGTAGAGTAGGCATCAAAGCTTGTAGCTACATGTTTGGTGCCTTACTTGAGCTATCTTGATTAGTCTCAGACATTTTCTATAATTTCAAGCAGAACAGAAGTAAGAAACTTCAATACGATAATTTCTTAAGAATGTTGGTTTCTAGGATCAATCTGACAACTAATCAATATCACTGAAATATCACCGATCTAATTGGCCAGGTCGGTTAATATCAGGTGGGAGGTTTTTTGTTCAATAGAACGTTCCTTAATTAAAGAACCACCTTTCAATTACCTTCCTTGGTTAAACACCAATTAGATTGGTATAAGTCAGTCTCAATATACTGAATATCAATATAACCCATGTTTAAAGAAAATTAATTCACTTATACAGTACTTAGAGTGAGGTACGCTTAAAGCGAATCTCCTTAAGATAATTACGTCCCCACACCGGTGCTAACGGGTTACTGGACGCTGGTCTCCCAAGATACAACACTCCTTCACGGTATTTGGATAGCACTACCAAATTACCGTACGGTCGAACCGTAGTTAACTAGTACCTTCACAGGATTTTTGAAGCAGCGGGACTAAGACAAATTTTGGGAGAATATTTGTCTTTACTTTGGAGGAGCACCCACTGTAGAGGAGGAGGAAGGTAGAAGAATATTTTTCTTTGGAAGTCCCAGATTCAGACAACAATTCTATTAAAGAATCTGTTAAATTTTCTGAGCCCTCTTTCAGAACGAATTTTGCAGAATCTTTTGGAAGTCGCTTCGAAAATCGAGTTACTGATTTCCCACTTCCCGTTGGAAGTTACTTCAAGACAGACAGAGAGAGAATCTCACTTCAGAACTCAGAACGCTGAGAGAGTTAATGTTCTATATTCTGTGTGTTGGTGTATTTTGTTTGAGAGAAGCGGAGCGCTATTTATAGCGCTCTGGGAGGGGTATTTTGGTCCAAACCCAACCGAACAGTTTGTTGGCCCAAGGTTACAATCACCCATGTTTAGTGTGTTTTGATGACTACAAAACATATTAGTTATTTGTACTACTATTGTTTATTGTTTAAGTGTGTTACAGGGTTCTAACTATACTAAAAGGTTTACACCCTAAAAGAAAGTACTTTGGACTCAAACAACTCAATTTGGGCTCAAAATGCAAAATTGAAGATCATGTGGAGATAGCCCCTCTTGAAGCCTTGAAGTCCCTAGAACATTGTAAGAATAGAATGTTAAAGTTTGAGTGTAGGATATTTGGCTCTAGGATACACACACACATTATTCTTTACAAATTCTATGTTTAAAAATGTTTGTTTCTAAGTTTTATGCCTTAGTTTATATATTCATGTATCCAACTTGTTACATTTTGAATATCTTGTTTAAAACATGTGTATAGACTATTTCTTGCATAATACTTAGTTGTAAGTTTTTCAAAATATTTTTACAAAATTTTCCAACTTCAAAAACTGCCAGTTTTCCTGTTTCAGGTTGACCGGCCGACCGGCCCGGTCGACCGGCCGTTGTACCTGGGCGTGCACGTCTGTGCACGTCTGACGGTCGACCGGACCGGTCGACCGTCTGAGAGCAGGTCTGCTCTCGGTTTGTTTGGGTCGACCGCCCGGTCGACCGCTTTAAGGAAACTGTGTTTCCTTTGAAGGAAACGGTCGACCGAGCGGTCGACCGGAGTCCAACGGCTCTTTGCCAACAGGGCAAACGGTCGACCGACCGGTCGACCGCTACGCCTGCAAGAGCCCAACGACTCTTTCCTCTTTGGTGCAATTCTGAAATCTGTTTTTTATTTTCTGTTTTAACAGACTTTTTGAGAGTTGTTGGAGACCTTTTTCAGGCCAAATTAGGTGTAAAGAAATTGTTTTTAACCTATTCTCTCCTTATAAATAGAGGGGAATGGGTCCTTACTATTTACCAAGAAAAATCCCAAGTTTTCATTGTTTTTCAAAAGAGAAGAAAGATAGTTTTCAAAGCTTCCAATTCCAATTCTTTTTAAGCTTGTTTTTCAGTTGTGTTTGATTGCTAATATCACTCTACAACTGAAGTTTTCTCACTACACTTCATAGAGCCAAAAATCCTTTACTCATACTATAGAGAAGTTGTAAAAGAGTGAGAGATTGTAAAAGAGTTTGGGAAAGAGTTTTGTGATCTTGTGGAGATCACTATTGTTCTTGTGATCCTTGTTCTTGTGGAGACACCTCTTCGGTAGAGGTTATTGTAAGAGCTCGGTGCTCCGGTCTTCGGTAGACCATTGTAAGGCGTCCTCGGTGGATAGTGGAAACCGTTCACGGAGGTGAAGGCGGGGAGTAGAGCGGTGGCTCGAACCTCGAAACAAACTTCTTGTGTTTGCGATTGCCTTGCGTCAATTTTGTCTTTAAATTCTCTTACACTTTATTGCTTTCAATTACTTGCTTGTGATCTTGTTCCTTTATTTGTGCTATTATTTCAAACTTATAATACTTGTGTCATATTGTGTGCATCTCACCATTCATCCATCATATTTTGCCTTGATCGATCATAATCTCATACAACAAGGTTGCATTGCGCACCTCTAACCCATTTAAAGGGGAATTGGGAGGAAGGAGTTCAGAACCTCTCACGGGGTATTCGGCTCTTAGTCTTGTTTTGAGAGATCGTTGCATCACTCATCATACTTAGTTTCAAAAAGAATCATTAGATTAGCAATCACACCTATTCACCCCCCTTAGGTGTATTTCAATTGGTATCAGAGCTTGGTTACTAGGCTCTTGGCTTAACAACCCTAGAAAGATCCTAATATTGCTAATCATTTCATTCATTCTCACTTAGTAAAGATGGCCGATGGTATTAAGACACCCCCTAAGTTTGATGGACTTAACTTTCCATATGGAAGGTTAAGATGACTGTTTTCTTGCAATCTCTAGGTAGTCGAGTTGTAAAGGCCGTGACCAAACCTTTTAGTGCACCCCCCGGTGATGAATCCACTTGGTCCGAAATAGAGACCAAAGAATTTGATGCCAATGCTAGGGCTCACTATGCACTACTTCAAGCCCTTAATGATGATGACATAGCTAGAGTGATTCATTGCAAGTCCGCATATGAAATTTGGACACATTTGCTAGTTACACATGAAGGGACCTCACAAGTGAAGAGGGCTAAGATTGACCTTCTTCGGTCCCAATATGAAAATTTTTGCATGCAAGAACATGAAACCATAAATGATATGGTTACAAAATTTACTAAGATCACTAATGGACTTTCTTCTCTAGGTGATGGTATTGATAATGATCAAAAGGTGAGAAAGATCATCCGGGCTCTTCCTCCTTCTTGGGAAGTAAAGGCAACTACCTTGAAAGAACTCAATGACAAAGAAGAGATGGAGCTCATAGGTCTCATTGGGAACCTCAAAACCCATGAGATGGAGAGGAAAGCAAGGGAGGATATGGCTCCTTCCAAAAAGAAGACTATAGCCTTCAAAAGTCAAACCATCCACTCCGACGAAGATAATGAAGAAGAAGATGACGAAGAGCTCTCACTTCTTGTGAAGAACGTCCGGAGGATGTACAACAAGGCAAAATTTCAAGGAAGAAGGAGATGGCAAGGAGGCAAAGAAGAAAGAAAGATCGTGTGCTTCAATTGTCAAAAACCGGGACACATCGTAGCGGATTGTCCGGATAGGTGAAGCCCTCCACATCCAAGAAGCCTTACAAGAAGAAGGCAATGAAAGCAACATGGGATTCCGAGAGCGAATCCGAGGAGGAAATTGACACCGCCAACATGTGCTTCATGGCAAATGAAAGCACAAGCAAGGTAACCCCTTCCACTTCTCCTAATGATGAACTTTCCATGGATGAATTAGGAGAAGCCTTTGTAGAATTATCATATAACTATGATTTTCTTAAGAAAAAGTATTTAAAAATGAAAAAGGAAAATGAATCCCTTAATCAACAAGTTTTTACTCTTTCTAAGAAAAGGATGAATTACTTTCCACTCTTGTTTCCACTCAAAAAGATTTTGACAAGTATAAGATTTCTTATAAAGGCAAGTCCCCACTAGTTGATTCTAATGAGATTACCATGCTTAAAGAAAGAATAGACTCATTAGGAATTGTTTTGAAAAATTGTGAGTTTGATAAGAAGAAGATAGAGGCCATGTTTCCTAAGAAACAAGCCCCTAAGAAAAATGTTTACCATGCTCATGCCCATGTTCATACCACACAACCTTTACATCGTGGCAAACCCCCAAGGCATGCTCACACCTCACACACACATGCTCACACTCCACACACACATCATGCATTCATGTATGGTAGAGTGTTCTCATGTTCACATTGTGGGCGGAAAGGGCACTTAGCTAATTTTTGTTATGATAGACTAAGTGCATCTCATCATAATGTTTGGGTTCGAAACACTAACTTCCAAGGACCCAAGAAAGTTTGGGTACCAAAATCAACGAATTTGTTAAATGATGTAGGTACCTTCCAAAGCGCAACGACGTAGAGGATTGTGGTATCTTGATAGTGGTTGCTCAAGGCACATGACTTGGGACATCAACAACTTTGCAACCCTATCAAGATACCATGAAGGTGGCACCGTCACCTTCGGAGATGACGCCAAGGGTAAAATCATCGGTATTGGTAATGTAAAACTTGGCACATCCCCTTTAATTGAAAATGTAATTTTAGTTGATGGCCTCAAGCATAACCTCTTGAGTGTTAGTCAACTTTGTGATAAAGGTTTTGATGTTGTTTTTGATAATGTAGCTTGTAAAGTATTGATAGAATTTCTAATGCTTGTGTATTTTCCGGTTTTCGTGAAAGCAATGTTTATATGATTGATATGTTAAATATGTCTTGTAATATTACTTGTTTAAAAGCCCTCGATGATGACTCTTGGTTGTGGCATAGAAGATTAGGCCATATTTCTTTTGACCATATATCTAGGCTTAACACAAAGGAAATGGTGAAAAGTATTCCTTGTTTGAATTTTGAAAAGGACCGAGTTTGTGACGCATGTCAATTTGGAAACAAACTAAGTCTTCTTTCAAGTCAATTAAGGATATCATGACATCACGTCCTTTGGAGTTGATCCACATGGATTTATTTGCCCTACTCAAACCAAAAGTCTAAGTGGGAATAGATTTGCATTTGTTTTGGTTGATGACTTTTCTCGTTTTACATGGGTTTTCTTTCTTGAACACAAAAATCAAGCATTTTTATATTTCCAAACTTTTAAGAAAGAGTTGAAAAAGAAAGGAGTCTTCAATTTTAAGAATAAGAAGTGATAGAGGAGGTGAGTTCATTAACCTACCATTTACCACTTTTATTGAAGAACATGGAATTAAGCATGAACTTTCTTGTCCTAGAACTCCACAACAAATGGAGTAGTTGAACGAAAAATCGAACCTTACAAGAGATGGCTAGGACAATGCTAAGTGAATATGGTCTACCACATTATTTGTGGCCCGAGGCCGTAAATACATCATGCTATATATCAAATCGTGTTTTCTTGTGTAAAAATACTTCAAAAACTTCTTTTGAAATGTACTTTTCTAGAAAACCAAATGTTTCATATTTCAAGGTTTTTGAATGCAAATTTTTGTTTTAAATACTAAAGATAATTTAAGAAAATTTGATGCTAAAGCTTATGAGGCAATTTTTGTTGGGTATTCTAATACAAGTAAGGCTTATAGAATCTTCAATAAATCATCTTTGACTATTGAAGAATCTATACATGTTAAGTTTGAGGAATCTAACTTGTTTGTTAAGAATGTTGTAGAAATAGATGCTTTGGATGAAGGCTTGGAGAAAGTGACCTTGGAGGATACACCTACTATGGGAGACAAGCCAAAGGATGATGAAGGAAGTGAAGCTAAAGTAGAAGAGGCTCAAGGACATGAAATTCAATCAATTGACGTGGAGCCTACTCAACAACTTCCAAAGGGTTGGAGATACAATTCTCATCATCCCAAGGACCTCGTCATAGGTGAAGTATCAAAAGGGGTAACCACTCGCTCTAAACTTCATGACTATTGTGGACATTATGTATTTATTTCACATGTTGAACCCAAGAACGTCCTCGAAGCCGAGGCCGATTCATATTGGTTGCTAGCCATGCAAGAGGAGCTCAATCAATTTGAGCGCAACCAAGTTTGGCACCTTGTTCCTAGCCCCCACGATAGACCAAAATTGGTACTAAGTGGATCTTTAAGAACAAGTTGGATGAATCGGGTAACATTGTTAGGAATAAAGCTAGGTTAGTTGCCTAAGGTTACACTCAAATTGAAGGAATCGATTTTGAAGAAACCTTTGCACCCGTAGCACGGCTTGAAGCCATACGGATGACACTAGCATTTGCCTCATATAAAGATTTTAAATTGTTTCAAATGGATGTTAAAAGTGCTTTTCTAAATGGTTTTATTGAAGAGGAGGTGTATGTTGAACACCCCCCGGGTTTGTTGATCCTACACATCCGGATTTTGTGTTTAAATTAGTAAAGCTCTTTATGGTTTAAAACAAGCCCCTAGGGCTTGGTATGAAAGACTTTCTTCATTTTTGATTTCAAATGGTTTTAAGAAAGGTAAAATTGACACCACATTGTTTACAAAACATATTAAAAATGATATTCTCATTGCAAATATATGTTGATGATATTATTTTTGGTTCTACTAATGAATCTCTTTGCCAAGCTTTTGAATCATGCATGAAGGATGAATTTGAAATGTCTATGATGGGGGGAGCTCAACTATTTCCTTGGACTCCAAATCAAGCAAAGGAAGGATGGGATCTTCATCAATCAAGCCAAGTACACAAAGGAATTAATCAAAAGGTTCGGGCTTGAAGGATCTAAAGTAAGCAAAACTCTCATGGCAACAACTACCAAGCTTGATAAGGATGAACAAGGTAAAAGTGTAGACATTAAATTATATCGTAGCATGATAGGTAGCTTGCTTTATTTGACGGCTAGTAGGCCGGATATTATGTTTTCCGTTTGTCTTTGTGCACGCTTTCAATCTTGTCCTAAAGAATCTCATTAATTGCGGTTAACGCATAATTAGATACCTTAAGGCACACTTGAAATGGGTTTGTGGTATCCTAAACCGGATTATTTGAAATGAAGAGTTTTCGGATGCCGACTTTGCGGGTTGTAGGGTAGATAGGAAGAGCACAAGTGGAACATGTCAATTCTTAGGTAATTGTCTTGTATCTTGGTCTTCCAAAAAGCAAAATTCGGTAGCCCTTTCAACCGCCGAGGCGGAGTATGTTGCAGCCGGAGCTTCTTGTGCACAAGTTCTTTGGATGAAACATACTCTTCTTGACTATGATTTACACTTTGATCATGTTAAAATATTTTGTGATAATACTAGTACTATTCACATGACAAAGAATGCAAATCAACATAGTAAAACCAACACATTGACATTAGGTATCACTTTCTTAGAGATCATTATGAGAAAGGTGATATTGATATTGATTATGTTTCTACCGATTTTTAACTTGCCGATATTTTTACTAAAACTCTAGATTATGCTAGATTTTCATTTATTTGTGGTGAGTTGAATGTTTGCATTATGGATTCTTAAAGATAAATTCTCTTTAATACTTTGTTTTGTTTTTAACCCTTTTTGATGTATGACAAAAGGGGGAGAAAAAGAAATAAGTTTGTTTATTTACTTGAGTTTTGGAGTATTTACTTGAGTTTTGGGAGAAAAAGATATAATTTTGTTCATTATTTTGAGTTTTATGACAATATTTTTTCAATGCTTTATGTGTGTTTACATTCTTGATATATACATAGCATTATTTGAGGGGAAGCTTTCCAAGCTCCTCTTCCATTTTTGTTTAAATAACTTATATATTTTGTCATCATCAAAAAGGGGGAGATTGTTGGCCCAAGGTTACAATCACCCATGTTTAGTGTGTTTTGATGACTACAAAACATATTAGTTATTTGTACTAATATTGTTTATTGTTTAAGTGTGTTGCAGGGTTCTAACTATACTAAAAGGTTTACACCCTAAAAGAAAGTACTTTGGACTCAAAACAACTCAATTGGGCTCAAGATGCAAAATTGAAGATCATGTGGAGATAGCCCCCTCTTGAAGCCTTGAAGTCCCTAGAACATTGTAAGAATAGAATGTTAAAGTTTGAGTGTAGGATATTTGGCTCTAGGATACACACACACATTATTCTTTACAAATTCTATGTTTAAAAATGTTTGTTTCTAAGTTTTATGCCTTAGTTTATATATTCATGTATCCAACTTGTTACATTTTGAATATTGTTTAAACATGTGTATAGACTATTTCTTGCATAATACTTAGTTGTAAGTTTTTCAAAATATTTTTACAAAAATTTCCAACTTCAAAAACTGCCAGTTTTCCTGTTTCAGGTTGACCGGCCGACCGGCCCGGTCGACCGGCCGTTGTACCTGGGCGTGCACGTCTGTGCACGTCTGACGGTCGACCGTCTGAGAGCAGGTCTGCTCTCGGTTTGTTTGGTCGACCGCCCGCCGTCGACCGCTTTAAGGAAACTGTGTTTCCTTTGAAGAAACGGTCGACCGAGCGGTCGACCGGAGTCCAACGGCTCTTTGCCAACAGGGCAAACGGTCGACCGACCGGTCGACCGCTACGCCTGCAAGAGCCCAACGGCTCTTTCCTCTTTGTGCAATTCTGAAATCTGTTTTTATTTTTTCTGTTTTAACAGACTTTTTGAGAGTTGTTGGAGACCTTTTTCAGGCCAAATTAGGTGTAAAGAAATTGTTTTTAACCTATTCTCTCCTTATAAATAGAGGGAATGGGTCCTTACTATTTACCAAGAAAAATCCCAAGTTTTCATTGTTTTTCAAAAGAGAAGAAAGATAGTTTTCAAAGCTTCCAATTCCAATTCTTTTTAAGCTTGTTTTTCAGTTGTGTTTGATTGCTAATATCACTCTACAACTGAAGTTTTCTCACTACACTTCATAGAGCCAAAAATCCTTTACTCATACTATAGAGAAGTTGTAAAAGAGTGAGAGATTGTAAAAGAGTTTGGAAAGAGTTTTGTGATCTTGTGGAGATCACTATTGTTCTTGTGATCCTTGTTCTTGTGGAGACACCTCTTCGGTAGAGGTTATTGTAAGAGCTTGGTGCTCCGGTCTTCGGTAGACCATTGTAAGGCGTCCTCGGTGGATAGTGGAAACCCTTCATGGAGGTGAAGGCGGGGAGTAGAGCGGTGGCTCGACCTCGAAACAAACTTCTTGTGTTTGCGATTGCCTTGCTTCAATTTTGTCTTTAAATTCTCTTGCACTTTATTGCTTTCAATTACTTGCTTGTGATCTTGTTCCTTTATTTGTGCTATTATTTCAAGCTTGTAATACTTGTGTCATATTGTGTGCATCTCACCATTCATCCATCATATTTTGTCTTGATCTATCATAATCTCATACAACAGGTTGCATTGCGCACCTCTAACCCATTTAAAGGGGAATTGGGAGGAAGGAGTTCAGAACCTCTCACGGGGTATTCGGCTCTTAGTCTTGTTTTGAGAGATCGTTGCATCACTCATCATACTTAGTTTCAAAGAATCATTAGATGCAATCACACCTATTCCACCCCCCTCTAGGTGTATTTCACAGTTGCAACGGTTCAGTCTGAACCGTTGCAACGGTTCGTTTCAACCGCAGCAACCGCCCAACTGTCCGCAGCGGTTGGCTGACAGCCGTTGCGCGAGGCGGTTCGGATCCGGATAGCGGCGGGTATACTCCGCGTAACCCATACCCGTGAGACCCGGTTCAAAAAGAACCGGACCGGGTAGGGACCCGAACCCGAACCAGAACCCGGACCCGAGCCCGGCACCCCGCGCCAGAGCCGGTGCCGGCCGCCGCCGCCCCCCAGCCGCGGCGCGCGCGCGATCTGCATGGTTTCCTCCCAATTGCGCGCGAAAGCTCCAAGTACCAAAGGGCACACCCTTTGTTCCCATTTTTTCTCTATTTAAACGCTTCAAACTTCCATCCCATGGCTATGTGGGACTAAATGCTTTTAGGTACCTTTAGTCCTTTTTGGCTTTGAATTAGGCAAACTTTAGACTTGAATATCTCATTCATTCGAGTCAGAATTGAACATGTGAATATACCACGTTCATCCCTAATGGAAGAGAACACACTCCAACCATCATCCAATTGATTCGATCAATGGATCTCGCCGTAATTCAATTCAAGATTCACATATATTCTTCATATTTCCAACAGATCCGCCCCAATAGCCATCCCTATATGAATATGAAAAATCTCATCCATCATCGTCATATAGATTTATATTTAAAAATCACAATATAAGCAGATGATCGACGCGTGTTAAGAACCAGGGAAAAGATATGTCAGTGTAAGACATGTGGCAAGAATATCAAATAGGGAAGCTTTCATTTTCATTTTCTTTTTAACACTTAGTCTTAGCGGGACTTGAACCGGAGACTTTTCACAATCCACTGCTATCATTTACCAATGAACCAAGCCTCAGTTACTAAGAAATAAAATGGCCTTTCATAGCATCATGAAAAGATTCACATCATCCTAAGAATAGAATATGACATCATATACTAAGATGACTTGCCAATAATAAAGGTGGGTACACGACAAATATCCTGATAGAGTACTCACCACTTAAGGTGGGGTGGGGGTGACAATTTTTTACACTGAAAAATTGGGCCAAACGGGCTGGAAATTACATAATGTGGGAATTACCCAAGCCCATACCCTAGGTGTAACGGTCCCAATTTTTAATCACCGAATTATCATAATCATTAACTATTATATTTAATTGTTCTGATAATAACCGATAATTACGGCTATATTTTCTCCATAATATGGAGTCTGCCCTGATACAACATATCTAATTTTCGGTCAACACTAGCCTATTTATCAATTCTAGAGCATACATCTCTTAACCATATAATCAGATATTGTAAAACTCGCATCACTGTAAAAAGATCATTATTCATATAGAGTTCAGACCTTCCAAATACAAAACTGATACACACACACACACACACAACACACACACCACACACACACACACAACTTACACTACTATCGACCATCCTCACATATACCCCCCCCCCCCCCCACACAAAAAAAAAAAAAAAAATTCACCGAGTATTGTCATTACTTATACAAAGAAACAACTAGTAGATAATAATGAATGCTCAATAAAAATGCTATCCGAATCCTTCTTGCTACTTGAAGGTCTCAAGGTAGAACCTTATTCTTGTCACGATCTGAAAAAGGGGTAAAAACTGCAGAGTGAGCTTGATAGCTCAATGAGTAAAGTAAAACTACAATATAAACCTGCATGAATGCATGCTTAATTTAACTTTCAACTTTCAAAGCTCTGAGGTTAATTCTTAAATCTTAACCTCTTACTCAGTTTTCTTTTATCTTTTCTAAATATAGATGTTTTAACCACGTGAGACAATTTTTGTATCTCATCTTATTCATAGTTAGTGAAGCACCGATCACGTGTCGTGCTCGTATAGCTCACAACAATTATATATAAATGTGATTCATGTATCACAGTATCAAGCTCATATGTCTCTATAATCACAACAATATGTTCATTGATTACACACTAATAATTTTTATCACAATGGGAACTGGACACATTTCACAATCACATTCATTGATTGAGTTTTCACCATCTTCTCCCGTCACCAGTTCCTGCCTAGCCCCTTCCTCCTAAAATATATATATAAATAAAACCCTTTTTTCTTCCACCATCGCGGCTCTCGCACGGTCCCTTTACAAATATAATATATAAAATAAAACTTCATCTTCTCCCGCTACTACTGGCTCTCGCGCAGCCCCCTCCTGTAACATGTATTCACATGTCAACATATATAACATATGAAGTACCCCATCTTCTACCACCACCGGTCTTGCCCGTTCCTTTCCTCCTCGTACAGTTACACACAAGCATGTACATTTAAATATTACATACATATTTATAGAAATCATGCAACAATCACATACGGTATTTGTTATGCATTTACACAATTATCAGATATTTTTGAGAGTTCTTATGGTATCATTCATTCACAGCATGCCAGTGTGTTTACATACAATCATATTCATGTATTTTCAAGTTCGTATATGTCATGAAGTTTAATTTATCGGAAAAGTATCAATACTTAATCACGTGCTCAGTGAACAAGTTACAATTATAAATACTGGTATTCGATTCTGACCTAATATCCACCATATTATTTTCTGATTAGGGTTCATGATACATCCTCATCAATTTCACAGTCCGGTATATATTATAGAATGTAAATAATCATCACACGTACACATGTATAGATAAATCAGTTGCAAACTAAGTTACAATATTATCGGATTTATAATCATCACCACTTGAATAGGATTATGTAGTTAATCTAACTACCAATTTATTTTCCTAACACATCTTAATTAGGTTTACACTTCCTCAAGCATGTTACTAGTCATCACTTAATTAATTCTCATTCATTCCACATAAATTCAATAAATTGGAGTTACATTACTCACTGATTTCGACGATCACTGGTGTGTGATCAACCTTCAATTCTATGAATACCCCTATTCTGAAATACACACTCAAATCAAGATCTACTCTATAATTATTTAAATTAAATATTTAGTTGGCTTGTGACCGAATTCACTTGATATTAAACAAATTCTGACACAAAATCCCTCTAGCACGTGCACTGCTCGTTGTCGATGAATTCTCCGTAAGCTTGAGCCTTGGTCGGCCTCCTAGACACGCCCTCCTTCTAGCCACCGCCCTACCTCCGCCGATCGCCGCTTGAGCAAGAAGAAAGTGAGAGCAAGAATAGAGTTGTTTGGACACATATATTGCATAACTATTATTGCATTCCTACACTCATTCTTACAACTCACTTGTCTTAATATCCTAATGCATGCAAGATATTATAGAGAGAAGATAAATATGAATCTTATTCAAATAAATTCAAAAGTTCAAATCAAATGGGGATCGACTCAAATTCAGAAGATCTGAAAGCCGTCTTATCTGAAAACTAGATATATTTGATAAGATAATACCATCAAAAGCAAAAAGAAAACGGATTTTTTTAAGACCCAACTGGTTTTGTTGAACATCAATGGATAGAGAAAAGATCAATGGATGAGATGAAAGCAATCATATTTGAAGATGAGGAGAAAATCTAAGTAAATTCAGAATTTTAAATCAATTTACACTCGGATTCAAACTGTATACATTTTAGTATTTTAATCATAATTTTTACTATCAAACTCAAATATGATGATTCAAGATGATCCAGAAAGAAATTTAAAGGTCTACAACTCTTATGTTGATTAATGTTTCGAATTCTGTCATCTATAAGTAATATTCAGCAATCAATACGCCAACAAGCTGCAGATCAGAATTCTAGATAAATCAAATCAAGTTTGGAGATAAGGGGAGGGTTCAAATTCAAATATCTTGCTCTAGAAGTTAAGAGAAATGATATTATCTAAATTCAGAGTTCAAATTTAAATTCTGAAGATATATCTCTGATAGATGCACAACTTTTACTAGGAGTCTATCAACACTTCTATTATAAATAGAGAGGTAGTGCATAGGGAAAAATCTCTCTCACACAGTGAGGCTGAGAAGTAATTGAGGGGAAATTTGTGTGTTGTAATGTGAGTTTGGGATCAAGAGTTTGTAGCAACGATTATTCAATAAATCAGTCTTCTTCAATACAGATCTTGTAGCGTTTCAGTCTAAGTTTTCTTTACTTCTTTATTTATTTTTGAGATGCAAATTTTCTTTCTTTTCTTTGCATGTTTTATGAACTCATCAATAATCTCATGCATGCTTACAGTTATTTTCTTTTATTAGTTCTTTTGTCTTCAACATAGATCGGAGGAGGAACATTAAATCTACATCAAGCGACAAGTCACCGGGTTTCATCTTCCTCTTCCCTTCATCCTAATCTCTTAATCTTTTTCATCACCTTAGTTATTTAATCCTCGAAAAGGTTAGTATTCTTTTTTTATTTTTTGTTTCTTCATATTTTAATGTTCCTTATTTTTTTAAAACAAAATTCCAACCTTCATCCAAGGATTTCTCAACTCTATTAAGATAAAAGTTAGATTTTTAATAACTAGGATTTAATAAGTATCTGTGGAGTCAACCCCCTAACTTACTACTACACAATTTTCTAAAAAAATTCTAATAAGTTTAGGTTTTAACTTGTACGTGATTTAGCAATGATGGAGTTTTTCATAACTTCGAATCGCGAACAGTTTTTGGCGTTGTTGCTGGAGACTTGTGAAATTTTTGTGGTTTTTAAAATCAACTTTTAATCTTTTTCTAGTTTCTTCAAAAAAAAATATTTAAAAATATAAAAATTAAATTAAATTCTTTCAGAAATTTAAGTTAATTAAATTTTTTTCAATTTTTTTTCTTTTTACTTCTTTTCCATCCCTAAAATTTAAACTTCAAAATTTTCTTTTTACAGAGATATTGCATGAATGAGCGAAGATTTGCACAGCAGGACGAAGCTTGCTTCTTATGACATAATGCAGAACTAAAATAAAAAAAAAATGCTTGTTTTAGAGCTATTGGAAAGATTAGTATTTTTAACTCTACCCACAAATCTCTATTAGTGGGGTTTTAGAGGTCTTATTGATTGAACTTGTACTACATTAGTGCATATTGCATAAAAGATCTTAAAAGCTGTCCCTCCTCACATATGGTTGGGATTTCATCACCCGTTCCTTGGCTCAAAATCACAACGCATTTAAGTTTTGCGAAGCTTGAACTAATTTTAAAATCAATTAGAACTTGACCGCTAGGAATTCGAGCTCATTAAGTGAATTCATTTTGGGAATACTCCGGTGAATACTTTCAAGCTCGCCAGAAAGGGCTTTCTATCTAGAAAGGGTGACTTAACCATTGCGGCGGTGCCTGGCCTGGAAGAAGGACCAAGGAACTTTCCTATCTTAGAAAGGGTGGCTGAATTCAGTAAGCGTCCAGCTTGGGGGAGAGCCAAATCGCTTGTTTGACAGATTTAACCGGTCAGCTTACAATCTGTCCAGTCCAGTTAGAAGCTGTCTAACAAGAAGAATTTATTCTCTTAAAATTAGTGGTTCAAAAACTGATTACCTTTAATTTAATTTAGGATAAAGAAACACTTTGATTGCAATTGATTAGTTGAGTCATATTGTGTGCAATATTATCTAGGATTTAGAAAATCCTTCATTAGGGTATTACCCTGATTCATGCGAAAGTGAGTTCGTGTTAAGGGTCGATTAGAATCCATTACTATTTCTGACCCTACTGCTATAATGGGTGACACGAATCAACCATAACAAATGACCTTAAAGGATTATTTTTGTCCTAAAAGGTCCACCCACCTTCTTATATCAGTTTGCCGGCCCTTATGACAAATTTCGAGATTAAATCTAGTATGATACAAATGCTTCTAGTCTTTCAGGAATTAGCAAATGGAAACTCATGAGTATATCAGATGATGGAAGAATCCCTAAAACTTAGGTTATTCCCTTTTCCCTAAAAGAAAAAAACTAAATCTTGGCTTCTTCCTCTCCAATCGGGTTCAATTTCTACTTGGGTAGGACTAGCCGAAGCCTTCTATAAAAAGTTCTATTCAAGCAAATCTGCTACATACGTCAAGCCCTCAACACCTTTTATCAATTACAGGGGGAGATATTTTTCACATATTTGAAAGATTCAAGGATCTTTTACTTGAGTGTTCCCATCACGGATTTGAAAAAATCCGTTTAATCTAAATTCTTTAGAAGGCTTAGACTACTCGATAAGATCATGATTGAGTCCCTTTGCAATAGAACATTCACTAGTAAAATGGCCGATGACGCATGACAATTTTTTAAAGAGGTAACAGAAAACACTCTAAAATGGGAACCTGTTAGCATTGATAAGCAACCCAACATCACAAGTACCACCAAAGAGGTGGTATGCATAAAGCCAACCCAATTTTGAGAATGATGCCAAATTGACATCAGTTATGAGAAGACTTGAAGTTTTAGAGATGAGCAAGGGAGCACAATCTTCGGCCCCCGAACCATCTAAGCCAGTGATGTCTCTCGTTTGTGTCCTTTGTGACAGTCAAGACCACTTGGTTGAAAAATGCCCCGGGTTGCTAATTTTCAAAGCAGAACAGGCGAATGTACTCAATACATTTCGCAAGCCCAATCTCAACAACAAATCATTCAGTGAAACGTACAATTCAGGTTGGCGAAATCATCCCACTTTCCATGAAAATCTTCTCAAGACAAGGATATGGTGGATCATCATCATTTCAAGGACCATCTTTTAATAATCAATTTCGCAAGAAAAATCAATTCAATGTACCACATCTTTCTCTCCATATGTCCCACCCAATCAAAAAGAAATCATCTTTAGAGGACACTCTCCAACAATTCATGCAGAGCCAATCATAACTAATCAAACTCAAGCCCAATATCTCGCAATCAGGATCAGGCGATAACCGACTCGAGGTTCAGGTAGAACATTAGCTGCATCTGTTAGGGAGAGATGATCGGAAGGAGGAATTAAATTGAGTAAGAGTTCAAGTAAACCATTTATGTTCGTGTGCTGATTATCAAACTCTGAATATGTATGAAGATTTACTTTACTCCTTCGAACCAACGTTCGTAGTACAAGCTATAATGGTCGTATCCGCAGGGAGGCTAGCAATGGAAGCGTTCACGATTTTTATGTTGAAGTTTTTGAGAAGAAAAACGAAGGTTCTTCTTATTTAAAAATCGAAAAAACAAAACAAGGTAGAAAGAGAGTGAAATTTTTTTGTAAAGTTTTGTTAAGAAAAGGAAACGGAATGGAAACGGAATGAAAGACGGGATGAAAAACGGTGATGTTGGAAAAAGAGAAAGTTTTAGAAAGGAGTTTTGAATTCAATTAAGAGAAGGCCATGACTAACTAACATCTACACTACTAACTTACTAATCTCGTCGGTGATTCATGCCTCATGTAGATTCATTGGCAATAGTACATCTTGCTTTGTCAAATCAATGTGTTGTCCCAAATTGAGGTTGTGTTCTCATCTAAGCTTGGCTAGATGGCCTCCTTGAATCATCGGCTCCCAATAGATTCTCAATGGGAACATAGGTATTCACACTTAGGTACGCTAAGCAAGAATGTAAAATTCATTAGTCCATCAAAGCTATAACAAGCTAGCATGAAATAAGAAACTTGTACAATAGGTGTTAGCATACTAAAGTGATCCATCTTCATGTTCCATCAAGACACTTGTTCAAGAGACAAGGCTCTAAATGAGCATACATGAATCATATGGAGGTGATACAAAGCATTAACTAGAATTGAAGCACTACTCATCATCATTGAAAATAAAGACTTGTTAATTACAAGACTAGAAATAAAACATCTAATGATTCTTATGAGTTTAGCAATCACCCAAGAGTTAGTAGCTAGTAGTGTTAGAAGTTAGTCATGTTAGTGATTAATTAGCCATGGAAAAGATAAACAAGCAAGAAGGCATGGTAGAAAAACAAGTGAAAGAAAGTAAAGAACTTGAAAGTAAAACGCAATAGAACAAGAAAGAATTGAGGAAGGAAAACTTGAGACTTTGTATTGAGTTGCCACTCCTTCAATTACAGAGATCTCTCTCACCCTGACTCTCTCTTTTCTGGATCTAGAAGGAGAAAATAAAATTACACAAGAAGACTAAAAAGAGCTTAAAGAAATCCTAACTAATTGCCTAAACAAAATGCTATTCTCTCCTCCTCTTTTTACAGAGGCTCTGGGGTCTATTTATAGGCTTCAAGAGAAGATCACATCTAACAACAACTGTAGATCAATCGCTTGATCAACGCCAAGGAAGTGCGCGGATCCGCGGCAGCATCTTGGCCGTTGCGCCAACGATTTCTCTGACATTCTGTTATGCTGTTGTGTCCACTGGAGCTTCTAGAAGTTGAAGAATATACTTTGGATCGTCCTAGAATTGGGTTTCATGGTTGTGGCTCCTAAAACACCTTTAATTCCTTAAAAATCCCAGGTTTGGGCCTTCTTCTCCATTAAGAATGGACCTGAAAATAAGAGAGAAAGCAATAAAATCTATTTTTTATTAACATAAAGCATGGTAAGGTGGTATAAAATGATGCAAATGAACTCCAATCACACCCCCATACCTAGCTTTTGCTCGTCCCTGAGCAAAATAAGCAAAGAAAAAGAGAAAAATCCTAACTAAATTATTACACCACTTTCGTAGGTGACACGATTGCACTGACTCGTAAACAAGCTGTTAAACCTCTAGGTTACCTTAGAGGAGGAGTGTTGTCTCCTGAGGGTTTTCAGCGGATTGCACCCACAAATCCCAAGAAAAAGAAAAATGTTAGTGTTTTTTTAAAAAGAAAGGAAGAAAAAGGTTTATGATCCATTTTTTCAAGAATTTGGTAATCAAAGGTTTACAGGTTACCCTAAACTTTTCTTTCTTTTTATAAGTCTCCATTCGAAGTTTCGTTTTCAACTTAGGTTAAGTTTTCAAAAAAAAAGAGAGAGAACTAGATTTTGTATCAAGCCTAACATATATACATTTATATGTATGAGGAATTGTTCTTAGACTATGGTACATATATATATTATATATATATATATATATATATATATATTATATTATATATATATATATTATTTATTTTTTGTTTTATATGGCATTTTAGGTCTTTGTTTTCATCTCAAAAATTGTGTTTTTGTGAAGTGCATACTATCTAAGGCAAAAAATTCAAGATAAAATTATCTTTCTAGTTTATCTTACTTAGCCTATAATCTTAAATAAGATTCATTATTTCGACTAGGTTTAAGATGTCATAATTAAGGCTTCCTTAATTTCTAAGATCATCTTAATTTTCTTAAAAATAGATCAAAAAATTGTCTCTTAATTCAAAATGTTTTTAAAGAAGAGAGAAAATCCTATACAAAAGGAAAATTTTAAGAATATCCTAAAAAAAGTGAAAAAAGAAGAAAATCTAAAAAACTCTATGTTAGTAAACCCTCCCCCACACTTATCTCATGCATTGTCCTCAATGCATCATGATGTATGTATGTATGAAACAAATAGAGAGGGAAGAAAAAATACCTCAAGGCGGTGGTTCCGGGGTGTTCTGATTGGTCCGAAATGCAGCCCAATCCAATTT